>MJUU01023827.1:0-41788 GCA_002080025.1 Modiolus philippinarum
ATATTCGTATACCACGAGTAAAGGGAATTAATTGTGGTCTGATGTCATCAAGATGACGACAAAATGGCGACCGGCAGATCGTAGTTAGTCACACTGAAATATCGATCTCATATGAAAAAGAAAGGAAATGGGGTAAATGTCAAGGAGACAACATCCCATATCCAGGTTAAAACGACACAAAACAAAACATCCAGGGGTCACCATGTGGTCTTCAACACAGTGAGGAACCTCACACCATATAGTAAGCCCTAAATGGCCCCGAAAAGGTAAAAAAGTGAATAAATCAATGGAAACAAACCACATCCAATAACCCAAATATCAAGAAACTAAAATATTATAAGAAGACAAGGACAAGCCAATGACCAACATATTCCTGACTTGGGACACGGGCGCAAAAATTGCGGTTGGGTTAAACTCGTTTTCTTGGATCCAAACCTTCCCCCTATGTGTGGTGAATGGCTAAAAATAAATACACAAAAAAGACTCAAAGTAAAAATCAAACTAGAAAAAAGTCCAACTTATAAAGACGAGTACCCTTACAATGAAGTACATGAAACAAGAAGACAATACACACAGGTACTGTCCGGACAAATGCTCGCAGTTACTGACAGCTAGCTAAGGACATATTTTCCGTTGACTATGATATCAAGCCTTCTTACATATGAAATTTCAATTGAAATACTTCTAAATAGATTTGGTATAACAACATCATCAATTATGAAAGAAGAACATGATATTGTGCAATGCCAAATACTGCCAATATGAAAAATTGTTTAAATTTAGTTATGGTATAAAGCATTTAGGAGATGATCAATATTTTTGCCAACAAAAACCAGAAGTAAAGATTTAACAACAATGCTGTATCTATATCCTTTATGAGTCTAATCCCATTTGTTTATTTGACAAAATAAATATGTTTAAATCAATCCTTCATGAATAAGTTTGTTCAACGGATTAATAAGTTTGGAAGGACAATTTTTGAATTTATGCGCTTTGTAAATGATATTGCCATAGAAGTTTGGATGTGAAATGCCCTGATGTATAAGAGCCCTGCATGTAGAACCAAATTTTCTTAATAAGTCAATGTATCTATAATAAAATTTAGAGAATGTTTTTATCAATTTATGATATCTAAACCCTTGATGCAGAAGTTTTTCAGTGAGACAAAGATTTCGGTCGTTGAAGTCAGAAACATTACTACATGTACATACTCGTGCATATCGAACAAGTTGTGAAATGTAGACCCCGTAAGAAGGGGCTAACGGAACATCGCCGTTAGCGATGTTAAGTCATGGACTTATCCTTGCAATAAAACATTAATATACATATATACCTGCCCATTTATAAAAACAGAAAATGATATCAAATTTTAATTTTTTTTTTGCGAATTTTCCCCATCAATCCTCTTAACATCCACCAGTGATACCCCTGCTATCTACATCCACCAGATACACCCCTGCTCTTAACAGCCACTAATGATACCCCTGCTTTCTACCCCCACCCCGCTTTGTCTACATTCACCTGTGATATCCCAACTCTCTTTACATCCACTAGTGATAAACCTGCTCTCAAAATCAACGTGACAGTGATATCTCTGTTCTCTCCACATTCACCAGTGATACCCATGTTATCTACGACCACTGGTGATACGCATGCTCTGTGCACACGCTTATGATATCCATGCTCTTTTCATCCTTCAGTGATACCCGTGCTCTTTCTAAATCTACTACTGAAACGCCTGCTCTTTACACCCACTAGTGATACCCCTGGTCGGTTCATCCATTAGTGATACCCTTCTCTCAACATCCACTAATACCCCCTGATCCCTACATCCACCAGTGATACCCCTGCTCTCTACATCCAACAGCGATACCCCTACTATCTACATCCACCAGATATACCCCTGCTCTCTACATCCGATAATGACACCCCTCGGCTCTCTACATCCAACAGCGCCGCCATAACCCTACTATCTACATCCACCATATATACCCTGTTCTTTGCATCCACTTGTGATACCTCTGCCTTTACATCCACCAGTGATACCCCTGCTCTCTACATCCACCAGTGATACCCCTGCTCTCTACATCCAAAAGTGATACCCCTGCTTTTTCTACATCCACTACTGATACCCATGCTCTCTATATCCAGCAGTGGTACACCTGTTCTTACTATATCCACTATTGATACCCCTGTTCTTTACAGTCAGCGCTAAATAACAGCAAACATTTATATGGCATTTTAGTACAAAACCTCTGAAAAAATTTCAATGTGTTCTGACAAAGATATACTGAATCATGATAACAATGCAAAAAGATTGAGTCAGTGACAAAAGATTCTGATTTCTATATCTTTCACCACTTCAGAAAAAATATGAAACAAAAATTACTATATAATGATAGGGAGAAACAGTGGTAGTATAATACCGAAGGATCAAGGAATGTGATTGATACAACAAAAAACAAAGTCAAGAGACATGTCATAAACGAGAACACGGAAAAACAAAGACAAAACAAGGACATGAGTCGGCCACAAGGCACGGAAATAAAAACACGTCATTAAGAACTAGGGTTTTTAGTGTGAACTCCTATTAAAACCGGGAGTGACATCAGGTGCTCCCGAAGAAAATGACCTTATCTGTAAATAGAAAAGTAAAACTAAGTCCAGTGTACAATGCTTCTAACAATATTGCATGATTATATAGTTGGTAACATTTTTCAGATAACGTATATTGCAAAGAAAACTTTTTGCACAATATCATTCAAAAATACTAATAGTAACAAGATTGCTACGTTTAGCTATGTGCCCCCCGCCGTTGCAGTAAAGTCGACAAAGTCCGATAACTCATGTTAAATTTTGCGAATCAAAACGGCGGCAGGGTATGATCAACTGCATTAGGTGGCAAACAGCCAAGCAAAATTTCAGCAAAATCCCTTAATTTGATTTTGAGGAGATGTGTCCACAAAGTCTTCCTATGTTGTATACATTAAGTCGATAAAGTCCAATAACTCTAGTAAAATTTGTTGAATCAATATGGCGGCATCATATGATCATGTACATATGGGGCAAATGTTCAAACATAATTTCAGCATAATCCGTTCAGTGGTTTCCAAGGAATTGCGCCCACAAAGTGTTCCTAAGCTGTAGAATGCATTAAGTCGATAAAGTCCCATAACTAATGTAAAATTTGTCAAATCAAAATGGCAGCATGATATGATCAACTACAGTTGCTGAAAAACAATTACACAAAATTTCAGCAAAATCTGTCCAGTGGTGTACTAGGAGTTGCGCCCGCAAAAAAAAACATGACATACAGACGCACGGACACACGGACTCATATCATTACTATGTCCCTTCGTCGCGTTGCGGCGGAAAACAATAAATTGCGATAATCTAGTACATATGGCGACTAATAATCATGGAAAATTTGAAGGAAATCTGAGTACTGGTTTTTGAGGAGTTGCGTCCACAAGATCTGTCATTGTATAACATTGTTAATTTTTTCAAGTCCCATAACTCCAACAAAATTTGACGAATCAAAATGGCGATGCGATATGATTTAGAGTTGCGTCCACAAGATCTGTCATTGTATAACATTGTTAATTTTTTCAAGTCCCATAACTCCCATAAAATTTGACGAATCAAAATGGCGATGCGATATGATTTAGTACTAATGGTGACAATCCTGTAAAATTTGAATGAATTCTGACTAGCGGTTTCTGAGGAGTTGAGCCCACAAAAACATGAAACACGGACGCACGGACACAGACCATTACTATGTCTCTCCGTCGCGTTGCGGTGGGGGACAAAAATACGGTCAGTAATGAGGAAGTAGACCGAATTATCTGTCGTTAATAAAGCTACTTTTATCATCCTATGTTCATCTTTTACTGATCTGACTTTTTATTTTTATTTTTTATTTTTTTATATTGCTTTGTGTCAGATCAGTAAAAGATGAACATAGGATGATTAACACAAAGCAATATAAAAAATAAAAATAAAAAGTCAGATCAGTAAAAGATGAACATAGGATGATAAAAGTAGCTTTGTAAATGACAGATAATTCGGTCTAATGAGGAAGAAAAGTAGACAACGAAATTTGCCGGGACTTTTCTCCAATAATCACATTAGTAAATGTTAAAGGATAACATGGCATACAACGCTAGAAAGCTATTTTTGCCGCTTCAGGCCATGCATTATCAAATTTTACAACAAAGGATGAAAAAGTTTTACATTCCCCCTCTATGTTATTTTAATAATTTAAGTCGAAAAGAGAGAGAGTTAACTCGGTTCACTGAACACCTGTATTTATTGTTATAATGCCCGGGGGTCTGTAATGGTTGCCAGCAGGGAAACAATTTCAACTTTGAAGCAATTAACATCAAGGTCTTTAGCATACTTAAAAAGGAGGACCCTTATTATTAAGGTTATTTGATCTGTCTATGTCAGTAATGGTCGAGGTGAGCGATACAGGCTCTTGAGAGCCTCTTGTTTTCTTTCCGATTTGACATATTTATTAAAATAAAACAACAAAGACATGACACAACAATTAAGCACCAGCAGCAGTTAGCAGTCAAAAATGTTCTAGATCTTCACCAACCATCACACTTTTATTTTGGAGTTGAAATGGTTGTGGCTATTACTCATATGATGACAATTTTGTCAGAGAACAAATTTAATGAAATGACCCACATCCTCGTCAAACATACCCCCTTTTTCGGGGGAAAGGGGGGGGGGGGTAAATGTTGTTTTAAATTAACATCACACAAATATGGCACTCTAATCAGAGACAAAAAGTAATCAACGGCATATCTTTTTTTAACAACTAAATTATATATTATTAAGAACTAACAAATTTGTTTTAAATGGTTTATTTCAGCTTTGTTTATAACAGATTTATATCATCTCATTTATCTCACCCTATGACTGGATTATATTTATTCATTGGAGAAAGAAGATACCCTGAGAATGTACAGTATATTTCGTCCGTACTACCATACAGTGTACTCTGATGGTCCTTCATGTCAACATACACAGTGTCACCCTGGGATAACTCTAACGTTGCTGTATTGCTACCACCTGCCCAACCATGTGCTGAATGTCCATACAGTGAATCAACGTACTTATAGTTATGGTACAACTCCAACCAAACTTCTTCATCTTGTTGTGCCAAGGCGTGATAATAGAAAACGTATATTCCTGGGACCTGGGCGGTGAAAATTCCAGTCTTTTGGTCATACTGTCCGGTGTTAGTGAACACTTTGTCGAAGATGACTTTGGAGGCCGATCCCTGTGGATTGTTGTTAATATTTTTAGTCAACCCGACGGAAAAGGCCTGAAGACCACCCGATGAACCTGAAAACAAAATTTAAGAAATGATTGGTGACAGGTATATAAAAGGTATAGAGTAAGAGTAACAATCTGTTTATTCCAATCAAGGGCACATGCAGGGCAAAGTCATTACAAATATTACATTATCTTACAGTATATTACAAAAAAACAGTCATATACAATAAACAATATGTTTCCAGAGACGATTAAACACATAAACATAGACTATAAAAACACAATAAACCTAATAAGACCACAGCTAGAACATCACGGAGAGATCACTAATAACCAAATATCCCAATCTCATAAGAATAACTGAACTGATCACCATAATTATGACAGCTTGAACCAGTTAGAGACTCTTCTGACAACAATGAAATATGAAATGGGGGTGAGAGATATGAAACACCAACATCAGATGGAAATCAATAGAGATGAAAATTGTCCCATGTTAGTGATGAAAAATGATACAAATGTCTATAAATGTACATCTGGCATAAACATATATGGCTATCAACAGATGAAAAAAGACAAATACAATCTCTGAAACAAAAACGGAGAGTCCCAATGATTACATACAGCAACTGCCTGGTATAAGGCCAAAATATACTCTAACAAAATTGACAATCCGAAACATCGGATAATCCAGCTACAAAAAAGGTAAAAGTTCAATATGGTTCATGCTATTCCTCCAAGTTTAAAACAGTCAAACTGTTATCCAAATACAAATAATATGGCTACACATACTGGTTTGTAACCCACTGAATCCTGATCAGTACAAAAATATACTAAAACAACTGACAAACGATGTCTAAATGAAGATTGGCTTTTTAAAGCAGAACAGCATCTTTTAGGAGAACTACACCATAATAAGACATTGATTCATCCCGTCATTTCTTATTCATTGTCAACAGCATTGAGGAGAAAGATGATGCTCCTAAGAGGTATGGAGGAGTAGCTGTCTGGAGTAAGGAAATAGATGACAAAATTAAAATACTGGATGAAGCAGGTTATTCTATTAGAAAAGGAAGAAAATGGTATGTGCATTAAAAACGTCTGTATGCTTCCGATGGCAAAGAATCAAGCTATGAAAACAAGGATGTGCTGATTCAACTACAAGAAATAATTACCAAGAACAAGCCTGCGTATGACTTCGTCATCTGTAGGGACTTAAATGGATAATTTCACAGAACTAGTATTATACACGACAGCCTCATGCAAAAATTTGCGAATGATAACGGTATCAGCTATAAGGGTTACGTAGAAAAACAGTAACAGATTTGGACACAAAGTACCGAAGTGTTACACTTTGATGGGAAAGACTTTGACAGTACAGATGGCACATAATGTATGGGAGCATTTTTTCAAGAGCTAGCTACACAAACAGAAAATGATAGTTTTGACAACGATAAATCACTCTGAAGGCATGAATATAAAGACAAGTTTTAAAAAATAAATCCATCTACAATATCTGATTATAGAGGAATTACAGTAATTTAAGTCAAAATATCACAAAGTATACTAAAAGACAGTTTAGACAAATACATCAATTCAATACAAAACCTATTACAAAGAGGCTTTACTGAAGATGTTTCCTCACTTTTGGCAGCATTTATCACATTGGAAGTCGTATTAGATGGGATAGAGAGAAGTAAAGAAACATTATTAGTAACCCTAGATGCGGAAAACGCTTTTGATAAACTCAACCATGAGATTTTCTTCAAAAAGATGTACTACTATGGAATAACTGGGCATTTGTGGATATTTCTGAGAAATCTATACAGCGATATGCACATCCAAGTAAAATGGGATTGACTGTTATGTATAGAGATTACCATTGAGCAAGTCATACAATAGGGTGCAAAACTACTGTCGACCTCCTTATATAAATCCTATAACAACTTCGTCCTTGACAGTATCACAAGATGCAGCATCGGATGTCATATAGGACAAACGCCCCTAGCTGTTCAAGCCTGTACAGATGACATTGCGGTACTTTCAAACAGAACTGCAGAAATGCAAGGCATATACTAGACATTGTAAACCACCATACAAGAAGAGTCCGATTCAATATTAATACTGAAAATAAGAGCTAATATGCTATAATATTTTAAAAAATGATGGTGAAATATTTCTAGGAGAAGAGCATATAAATAGATCATCTAGAAATATTCAGAAACGAACAAAACAAAGATGATATTATTAATAGAATATGGATAGTGAGAAAAGGTTTCTCGCCGATTTTCGCTTACAACATCTGGAAAGTTACGCAGTATCCAGAGCTATACATGACCTCGAAGTAATGGCACTGACAGATTAAGATGTTGAACAGTTAAAACAAACACAAAGAAAGATATTTCAGCAAATACGGGGCCTTTAAAACAGTGCTTCATACACAGCTGAATATGTACTACTAAGAGGAATACCTATCTTCATGAGTAGCCAGGATCGCACTAAGTGCTGACTAAACTACTGCAGAGGCCACGACAGTAGAACTTTTATGGCAAGGATAAGACAGACTCTTGGAAAAAAAACAACTTACAACCACCAGAATTATACTATCAACATCCAGTAAAAAAAAAAATAAATGGAAATCTATACTAAAATCATCACAAACGGAATACTGATATAAAAAAGGTATATTAGATTTGAAGGAAAAAAATGTTAAAATAGTATACAAAATCTCCAGATACCGAAATCTGTTAGTAATGTCAGTATTGATGTAAGAGAAATCAGAGTCAGACTAGTTACTCAAATATACATGGTTCAAGCTAAGAAAGTCAAATCTGATAACAAACAGTCATTACTACTATGTCAATATGACGATGGAACTTCTTAATGAAAAGTTCCAAGATACTCGATTAAGGCACTTCAAGAAAGTATGAGACTATTGAAAAGATAAAGGAATGCCTATATGAAACAAATTGCAGCAGATAATCAGCTATACCAACTTGTCCTGGACTGTACCCGTGTTGGCGTAAAATAGAGGATATAGACATTGAACAATTGACTAGGAAGTTCTGTTTTGACATACATTAATGCAGAGTATCGGTGATGACAAGCAGAACTAGTGATACATACTGTGCGTCCCTGCTGTAATGGCAAGGGGAACAGAAAAGTGTTAACCTTTATACCATGTACAGTAACGTTATTATTGAACTGAATGGAGCAACTCAAAGGGGTATGAGTGCACCGATTCTAGATGCGCAAAATTGCCAAATATTTTCATATGTCATCATACCTTGATAGTGCTCATACAATTCATTAAGAAAGCAATAAATGTAGATATTGTCATTTAATCATTGACTGGGCATTTATATTCGAATTTTACCCAGAACGTTAGCGAGGGCTAAATGTACGAAGAAAAGGGCACTAAGACGGACAAAATTTAAAGCATGGTTGTTTTGACTGGAGTGTAGTAAATGTTTTGTTATTATACTGTATACATATATTTGTTCCATCTGACAAAAATTCCAATGGAACAAATATTATAAACATAGACACAATATTTCTTCCATTGGGAACAAATATTACATGATATTTATTCCGTTAGGAACAAATATTATAATATTTGTTCCAGTGGAACAAATCTTATGTAATATTTTGTCATTTGGAACAAATATTATGGTGGAAATTATATTCTGTCACATTGTGCAATAAATAATGTTATTTTTTTCAGATGGGAGTGTTGTATAAATTGTGTTCTCAGAAGTGAGTGCATTAAATGTTGTGTTCTCAGGTGGGAGTGCAGCAAATATGTTCTCAGACGGGAGTGCAGTAAATGCTGTGTTCTCAAAATTGAGTGCAGTAAATGCGGTGACGTGAGTTGACTTTGGCTCTTGCCAATTCTGTCCGGTAATTTTGTTATTGCCTTCTTTACAACTTAAAATACCTGGAATACCAGTGGGTGCTGCGTGCTCTGATGGAGATAATAGTGCAACAGAAAATGATGAATAGGTTTCATTTTTTGCTGCATACAGGAAAACAGTTTCTCCTGCTCTGCTTCGAACACTTAATTTATCGCCTGCTTGTAACTGTAAGATGGCAGAATTTCCCGCATCCGCCCAGGTATTTGGTGCCTGTCCATATGCTGTATTTATAAACTGGTCATTCTTGTACAGTTCTAACCACATTTCCTGCAACATAATATCAACATAACATTGATTCTGATCATTAATCACAGCTTTAAACCGATGAAAACAAAAATTAAATCTCCTGGGGGCCTGTATGACTCATCTTGGAATAGTTGTTGCATCGAGAAAAGGGTATCTTTGAATGTGTTTCAATGGGCCCCGGTCTAATGGCCATCTTGAATGACATGAATATCATTTAGAAGCGAGTGCTCTCCGATTATATTTGGCATCAAACAAAAACCTGAGGTGGTCATGGGGAGATATGCAAGGTTTGTGTGAGATTTGTACTAGATTCATATCAAGTATGATGACTTTCGAGGACGGGAAAAGTGACATAATGCCCCAATTATCTTGTAGTACGTAGATAGTATAACATAAAAGTACAGCAATCGGATAATCAGTTCTTCCCAGAAAAAGATCCATATCTTAAGTATCGTCTATAGTTGAACTTCAGATATAGATTCCCTTGAAAATGCTGGTTTTACTTGGAGAATCGAGTGTGGAAATAATTATGATAGAACTTATAAATGGAAGAACAACCCAAATGACGAAGAACAGATGTTTGGTCCTTTTTTTCAGAAATGGGGTCTTAGTTGTCACAATGACGTATTTTCTAGTCACATGGGAGCAAAGAAAAGATGGAAACCATTTATACAAGGTACAAAATGGGGTAGGATGTGAAGATACAGACATAGATCAATGTTAAGTATGCAGGAAATTAATAGAAGAATTGAAAATCGGAAGCAGCATTGTTTGATTACAGAGTTCATTATCCGATTACACTAATATGTAATAGGTCCAGTGCCGCTAATAAGAAAGAAAGCCCGTTTCTTGGATTTCTTCAAGTAATATAAAAATAGCTAACACGTGTCATAGAATTCATGGCCAGATTTTCAACCACCTCTTGAGTTGCAAAGAGACAAGGGAGCAGCTCTGAAAATGGTTTAATTCAAGTTCACACCGCTAGTGATAAAGTTTCGTGGCGTTCCTGATTGTTTTTGTTTTTTGTTGTTTTTTTTTCGTTTGTGTGTTTTTTTCTGTTTTACTTATTTTTTTTTTTAAATAGTTTTCGAAAATTAAATACTTTTTACAACCTTTACCGGTAATGTCGTTACTCATCTTGGCCAATAATTCATGCAAATCACTTATCAACTTACCTCCCCTTGTTCAGCCAACGAATGATAGTTTACAACATAAGTACCAGCTACAGGTGCCACAAACTCTCCTGTAGCAGAGTTGTATCCATTTCCTGCGTTGGTCAATACTTTATCAAAAATTACATGTGCGCTGTTTGTTAGAGACACATTCTTTGTTAATACCGCGCTGAAAGCAATTGGGTTGGATTCACCTTCACCTGTAAAGAAAAAGAGGTAAAAGGTCAATTGTTCAGAGAACAATTGCATGGCCTTCCAACAGTTTTCACCACGGTTACATGCTTGAGTTTGAGTTTGATTTTATTCTCTTAACTGGTCAAAAAGGACTTTTTCGGAAAACTAGTTTGTTGCTAAGGACATGGGCGTCACTTTCGGTTGGCAATGCCATTAATTTCCTTTTTACAACATTCCAAAACTTTCGGCATATGGTTGCTAAGGTCTTTATGACAGAAAATGTTGTTGCTAAGGACGTTGACCGTTGACCGTTGATCTTAACTCCATTTTGCTGGCCATTTTAAACTGAGCATTTGTTGTTCTTATAGTTTCTTTGTATCTTTGATAGTTTTGAGATAAAGGCAAAAACTCTTAATTCAGACCTGGATAAACATAGGTCCAAAACCTGAGGGATTTGAAACTATTTAACAAACCAGTTTGATCGAATAAAAAACGGTGTCCAGGCTACGATTTTCGACTGTAACTTTTGAATTACTCAGCATAAAATTATTTTGAAAATTTTGCCGAAAAGTTTATTTATCGCATATTTACAAAATCAAATTTTCATTCACACAACAATGAAACCCTCATTACAAATGGGTAATAAATGCACCAGGGGTTGTTTTCTTGTGTAAAAACGTCGTAAAATTATCGAGAAACCGTCCAATAAACAAATGACAGTTATCGGTGATTAATGAGTGTCAGAACAATGAAAATAAAGAAAATTGGCTAATTTAACTCGCTAGTTTACATGTCAAATTCCATCCTACTATTACGAAATTTTACCAAGATAAAGCTCTTTGTATTGGCTTTATAGCCATATATAATCTATGCAAGAAAGATTTTTTTACAGTGCTGATAAATTTTGACTGATGTGACCACGATCATGCAATTTTTACAAACAAATTTTGGACTTCAAACACTAAACTTTTCCCTGTGTATTTTACAAGTAAATTTTCAACTAAATCTAAAGAAAAATACACCATGATTCACATCAAAGTTTCATCTTTTCAATCATATAAATTTTGTAGCATTAAATATCTTTGGGAAAATAGAAAGGGTACTAAGAAAACGTCATGAAGTGTAAAATTTCGCGGTATATTCCAAAAAAAAAAAAACAAAACAAAACAAAATTATCCAAGTTTTAGAGCAAAATTTGTGTACTTTGGAATAAATTTGTAACGTAATACTATGATTTGCAGCAATTTTTTTTCTATAAAATGATGTATTATAATCAGTAGAAAAATGTAGATGTAAAGTGTACTAAAAATGTCCTATGTTTCAACAGAGAAATGCCCAAAAGTACGACGATTTACAGGTAAATCTACCACGACACCGAAATTGTAAGAAATATCCCTGTTATTATAGTCCTAGTCCAAAACGAATGGTCCAAGTAGTTTGGACCAAAGTACTAAATGTAGACTTCATTGAGACTGAAATTTTTCCAATACATTTGATCACTTACTTCTTATAGTTTAGGAGTTTAAGCGATAACAAGGTCTAAGGTAATCGGTGAACTTGACCGGTGACCTTTGACCTCGACATTCAGTTTAGACCATATATCTCTTTTGAACAACGGTGAAGGTTTCAAGTCTGTGCGACTTATCGGTTTTGGAGTATTTAAGCATTTTTAACGGAAACTCAAAAATCTTTCAAAGGGCAATAACTCATATAAAGAATCGTCGAATCTTTTCGGATCAAATTTAACAAAGAGGTATGGCCATTTTCCCGTGAATTTATTTCACTCGGTATACTAATTTTGAAAATGCATTTAATCTATTCGAAAACTGCTTTAACAGATATACTATCAGAACAAAATCAATTCAAATGCGTTTTCGTACATTTGGATAAAAGTTCAGCCACTAAACTTGTCACTTGAATGCAATTTTGGCAGATTTTGACAATTTTTGTAGGTTTTTGTTAAAATTCGTTGTATACAGTCTGAAATCCGGTGGTATTTAAACAATAGAAAACGAACTCTCGTTTAGAAAAGATAAAAATGTCGATTGCAACGCGTAAGTCGTTGTCAGGGCCTGATAAAAGTTACATATAACATGAAAATTTATATTCTGTTATGTTACATTAAACATATTTTATTTGCACAAAAAGATGCAAAAGGGATCGGACACAAGTTATTACAACATTAGAAACGTCCTCTCCCTTAGAAAATTATATACAGAAAACAATAATCAAAATGACGACTATTACATAAAGTAACAACAGTAAATATATGTATATAATTATTTATAAATGGTTTCAAATGAAAGAAAAATTCAAAATAAGAAAAAATGATAACAAAGAAAGCAAAATAATAATCAATTAATTAAATAAGGAAAAAGCCATATAAAACAACGAATTGAAGAGGAGTGGTGAAAACTGCTCAAAACATAAATTACTTTTATAACGTATTGAAACGGTGTGTTGCTCTTATAAAAGAATGAACATTTTTGAAAATTTCAATGTTCTGGGCATATGTCAGATTACTGTCACCAGCCAATAGCAATTCAACAGATGTGGCAAAATGTCTCAATTTATTAAATAAAACAAACCTGTTATGTTCATGTGACGTATCTTATTATTGACAAATGATTTTTGGATTAGTGTCTATCCAAAGGATAGAATTCTGTCCTATGTTACGACCCCGGGTGACCAACCTCACGCAATCAAACATTAGTGATCATACCCATGCTAAAAGAATCCTTTTCAGGAAACCTCGTACACATCTTTCTGATCTCATAAAAAACTCTAAAACTCAATAGTCTATTTTCATTGAACATTAATTTGATTGCACGAACTTTTCAACACTTAAATAGTGCCCGAATTCGTTAATTAATCACCGAATGAATTTCCCATTCATAAAATTTTGTGTGTAGATGTATGAATATGGAAGATTGATGCCTTACTGTATGAATGGCGTAAACGTACTTCCCTGAACCGTCAATGAAACGACGTGGCCGTTTTGAAATAAATCATAACAACGCATTGGAAATAAAAAAAAATCAAATTCAGTAGCCGTCGAGAACAACAGTCCATTATTTACAATCTACGGAAGACGTTATGTTTGTTTACATTTCTAGTTATCACACATGAATTATCAATGAATGGAAAAGTACGGCTGTTCCACGTTGGCTGTTCCATTATACTTGTTGCGATTTTTACTCACTAAGCACGTGGGGTCTTTGAATGGGTTTTAACTGAAGGCACACCCTTTTCCTTAATTGAATCAATGGAATCTTGTGTTGATAATTACCTTTGTGATGGTGGGTACAAAAGGAAAATGGTGCTGTTTTGAAACGATATAATTTTGCCTAGTAACATATCTCTGCGTTTCTTATGCAAGAATCGTTACTAAATTGACCTATAAATAAAGTATGTTAAAAATCTATCTGTACATATAATCTTGTCTGGGTACTTGCATTTTAACGCCCTATAGCAATTGATTTTGACCATTGTGTCCATTCAATATTTTCATCACGACAGTAAATTATGTAAGGAATTCGCATATTCCCTCTTCTTGTGGGCAAGTTTAATCACTTTTTAACTAAAAAGTAAAGATCTGGGAATTGAATGACGTTTTCACTAAATATTGTATTTGTTTATTTCTTTTGAAATCTTGACATTTTGTTGATTGTTTACTTTCGTCGCCATACTGTTGATTTGTTCCGAAAAAGTTATGAGACACAGAAGAGTTTTTCTAGAAGGGAGATAATTTTATACCACTAGATTTCCCGCTGTATAGGCCTTCCAGAACCAAAATTAACTAACTTCCATGTGGAAAGGCAGATGATTATACGTTCCCAACAAAAAATAGGTTTTGGTTCTCAGTGTCCTTTGAGTATTACCATCTCCTCAAACAATGTAAAATAGTTAAAATGGACACAAAAGGCTATTTACAGCCATGTTCGACTGCTAATAAGTCAGAAAACATACAAATGTGGCATATATTGATTTTATATCTGATAAGTACACGTACCAGAGACCACCTTTAATGATTTTCGACAACATTTGAGCATATTCCATAAATGATCCAACATATGAACAAAATTCACGCCTTAATGGCCATACTTCTTTGCGTATCGTGAAGATGAACATTTTCTCATTACATTTGATCAGCAATCTTTTACATGTTTTCGAAATGGCGGACAAAATTATTGAAGCCCAGATTTGTGATCAGGACCATGAAAGCTGCTTTGAAACCAGATTTGATGGAAATCCGAAAACTTAGAGAAATTTGCTTGTTTACGAGTAGTCGGGGTCGCGACCATTAAAAATTTTGCATGACAAATCATCCAGAGGATGAGTGTAATAGTTCTCCCAATTCAGAATTTTGATTCTGAGGAGATCTGCATACAAGTCAAACGGTGATTGGGGAGATAAATGTTACTAAGAATAGATCAATATGCTTGCGTAAGTTTTTATTTAGCCTCATATTTCCATATTATTGGTAAGGAGTACTTCTTTTTTTATTACTTTTGGATTATAGCTTTCCACATTATTTGATTATAATACTGCTGACGAGAGGTTACTCCTTGAAACACGTGTACACCACAACGAAATTTACTGTTTACCTTTTTTTCGATGTAGACACGGAAAAACCAGACACTCTTACCTTAAATAAGCTAAAGGATTATTCTGTTTTGGCTGCAGCTGAAAAAAATATCTAGAAGCTTTTCCAATAGGTCGGACGGGAATATGTCGCTCACGGTTAACGACATTTTAAAAGGTTGTACTTATGTTTTACAGTGTCTAACGACTCGCCTCTGATGACCATAGGCAGCAATACAGACAGGACACATTACATAATGGAGAACTCAATACTAGGTTTGGTAATACGTCAGTTTAAATCGGTTTTAACCCGTTAGATAAATTTTCATATTCAATGTATGTTGAATAAAACACCATGCTATTTCCCGCCAAATCTATTCGGAATAAAATCCTCGGTATTTATCTCGGTAAGATTACACCACTTTATCTCGATTATTACCATATTTTATCCACTCTCGATAGTTAAATTTAAAAAAATTAAAAATGCTCGGCACGCCTCGCAATTAGAATTTTAAAATTTAACTATCTCTAGTAGATAAAATATGGTAATGATTGGGATCTTGTGGTGTTATCTATATTCTCCTCTCTAGGAAGAATGTTGTTCTCGGCAAGCGATTGGACGAAATTCAATTATGACGTCAAATATGTATGCTTTTTTTCCGACTCTACCATTGTGACGTGATGAAAAAAGGTGACCATGCCTGATGACGTCACGCTTAAAGAACACATTTATTTTGGATCATCAGAAAAGGAGGCCGTATTTTTGTCCAAAATCTCCTCGAAATCATTAGAAAAATAAAAATCCACACCATCATCTCGTGAGAAACTACATTTCTACACTCTCGATAGTAAAATTTTCAAACATTTTAAACGCTCGGCAAGCCTCGCTTTTAAGAATCTGTAAATTTAAGTATCTCTTGTGTAGAAATGTCGTTTATCACTCGATGCTGTTGTGGATTCTATATTTCCGTCACATTATTCTTACTTGTTACTATTATTTACTGTCGTTTCCGTCGCATGACTCTTATTTGTTACTAGTATTTACTGCAGTTTCTAGTTAATGGAATACTACTAATAAAACAATACCAAATCTTTTTGGAAGTATTTTAATTGAAGTTTATATGTAAGAAGGCCTGATATCATAGTCAACAGAAATTATGTCCCTAGCTAGCTGTCAGTAACTGCGAGCATTTGTCCGGACAGTACCTGTGTGTATTGTCTTCATGTTTTATGTACTTCATTGTAAGGGTACTCGTCTTGATAAGTTGGACTTTTTTCTAGTTTGATTTTTACTGTGAGTCTTTTTGTGTATTTATTTTTTAGCAATTCACCACACATAGGGGAGCGTTTAACCCACCGCAATTTTTGCGCCTGTCCCAAGTCAGGAATATGCTGGTGATTGGCTTGTCCATGTCTTCTTATAAAATTTTAGTTTCTTGATATTTGGGTTATTGGATGTGGTTTGTTTCCATTGATTTATTCACTTTTTTACCTTTTTGGGGCCATTTAGGGCTTGCTATATGGTGTGAGGTTCCTCACTGTGTTGAAGACCGTACGGTGACCCCTAGATGTGTCGTTTTAACCTGGATATGGGATGTTGTCTCCTTGACATTTACCCCATTTCCTTTCTTTTTCATAATTATCATTAGACTTATGAAACATGTAAAACCTCACCCGATTTAGAAGAGAATAGCAGTTCTCCACTCATGGTGGTATACACCTCCCCCTGGCTGCCATACAAAGAGTTGGAGTAGTCATCATGTGCTTTTACATACACAGTGTCGCCGGTTTTTAGGTCAAGGATAACTGTATTTCCGGCATCAGCCCAGTCGCTGGCAGTGTACGCATATATTGAAACAATATATTGGTCATTCTTAAAGAATTCCAACCATATTTCTCCATCACTTCGACTTAATGAGTAAAAATGGAAAGCATAAATTCCGGGAGTGGTAACTTGAAATTTTCCATCTGTGGTAAATTGTGCGTTGATATTACTGATTTCTTTATTATAAGTTATTATCTCCCCTTTCTTCAATTCGGCATGGGATACAAGACCTTTGGTAAAGGCGACAGTATCCGACTGAACTACAATATAGAAATGAATAAAGACGTTATAAAACTATCTTGAAACTCAAGTACAATATAGAATAAAGCCGATATTAATCTATATTGATAAGCGTAGTATTGGAATACATTTATAGAAACACGGTATTGAAATGAAGTACAAATAAAAATTTCCTAAGGAAAAAAATGGGAATTTTTTAATGTATTGTGGTCTTTACGAGAAAAGGATATAAGACAAATTAAAATTTTGCGGTAGTGAATGCTTTGAACTGGAAATTCTGGAAAAGTATATGTTACTATAATTAAAGGGAGACAACCAAATAATGAGATGGGTATGAAAACACAGTGAATTAAAATGATACATTGGATGTGTCAAGTGCCATATCTTTAACGATAAAATCGATTTTAAAGATACTACAAGACAAGTAAACAATTTAAAACAGACAAGTTATTCAGAAGTTGGTACGCATTTTAAAAGACGTAGGTTTCTCAAGGTGTCGTATCGATCTGGCATTTATAACTGTGTCGGTCGACATACGACCCCCCTTAAACACATTTGAATCCCTGGAAGAATAGCAGTCGACAAAATTATTAAGCTTTTATTTATAATTTTATACTATACATTTTTCAATGTTTACCAAATCTGATATTATATATCTGTTGTATATTTTAAAATTTTGTATTTGTATTTATACTGTTTTTACATTCAAATTAAGGATACATGTATAATCAAGTCATGAATGAAATATTGCTGATGTGTGCGTTTGACACCTATCAATCATTCAATCAATCAATCAATTAATCAATCAATCATTCAGTTATTAGTTGCATTCACTAGTATTTCAAAAACGATTCATGTCTTGATGCTACAGTACGAATTGCAAATGCCAATTAGCATTCAAATGTACTTAGTGCCCGAACGTAATTTCAGAATTTTGAATCACAGGCACTTGGTTCATAAAAAATGTCAGTCCTCCCTCTCTTCTTCCATACAGAGAGCCTCGGAGGGACTGACATTTTTTTTATGAAACAAGTCCACACAGAGAGCCTTGGAGAGACTGACATTTTTATGAAACAAGTGCCTGTGTTTTGGCACAGTAACCTACAGATATAATATTACAGCAGTTGTAGTCATGAAATTCTTACTGTGTCCATGTGACTGTGACAGTCATGAAATTCTTACTGTGTCCATGTGACTGTGCCAGTCATGAAATTCTTACTGTGTCTGTGAGACTGTGACATTCATGAAATTCTTACTGTGTCAATGTGACTGTGACAGTCATGAAATTCTTACTGTGTCCATGTGACTGTGACAGTCATGAAATTCTTACTGTGTCTGTGAGACTGTGACAGTCATGAAATTCTTACTGTGTCCATGAGACTGTGACAGTCATGAAATTCTTACTGTGTCCATGAGACTGTGACAGTCATGAAATTCTTACTGTGTCTGTGAGACTGTGACAGTCATGAAATTCTTAGTGTATCCATGTGACTGTGACAGTCATGAAATTCTTACTGTGTCTGTGAGACTGTGACAGTCATGAAATTCTTACTGTGTCTGTGAGACTGTGACAGTCATGAAATTCTTACTGTGTCCATGTGACTGTGACAGTCATGAAATTCTTACTGTGTCCATGAGACTGTGACAGTCATGAAATTCTTACTGTGTCCATGAGACTGTGACAAAGACTCGGCTAAAGAAAATTAGTCAATTCAAATTAGAATGTTTATTCTTACAGTGCTCTTAGTTTGTCTGATCTTTTCGGATGGATTCTCCTATAACATACTTTGAAATATTGTATGTACGGTAGTTCAGTCATTCATTCATTTGTTGAAAACTAAGGAGGATCTCCCTCACGCAAAGCTCTGTCCTTAGCTGATTTTGGTTTTACATTTAGATCATGTTGGTTATTTGTTCTCTGTCATTTTTTGAACGTCTTTGGGTTGATGGTGATTTTGTCTGCACTGAGGAGATATAAGTTGTCGAAATGCGCATATGCAGAAATTGAATTCACAGTGACTTTGGTATTTGGCCGGTTATTTGTTACCACTGGGTCGACTAACACCTCTGCTGGTGGACTGTTAGTCCCCAAGGGTATTCACCAGCCCAGTAGTCAGTACTTCGGTGCTGACCCGAAAGCCGATCCTATTTGGAACCTTGCAATATCTAAATTTTTGTAAATTTTGTTGAAAACTAAGGAGGATCTCCCTCACGCAAAGCTCTGTCCTTAGCTGATTTTGGCTTTACATTTAGGTCATGTTGGTTATTTGTTCTCCGTCAGTTTTTGAACGTCTTTGGGTTAATGGTCTTCCAAACGTTTAGATTTTGTCTGCACCGAGGAGACATAAGTTGTCGCAATGCGCAAATGCAGAAATTGAATTCACAGTGACTTCGGTATTTGGTTATTGGACACATCAAATGAATATTCCCTGTAACATAACACAGATAGAGATCGGTAGCTATATATTACAATATCTTACCTACTACAGCTATGGCAGCAAAACAGATTAAAGACAACATACTCAGACAGGTACCGGCCAAATGTGGAATCAACAAACGTTCACTGCTCTTATCTTTGTCAGATTAGTACAACATAGTGACGTTAAAGTTTCTAATCAGTCGTGACCCCCGAAAACTTAATGTCCCATTGACTTTTGCCTATGAAAATGAACTGTACGAACTGTGTCTGCCATCCTCCCATGTCAGGTGACCTCGGAGGATGGAACAGTGTATTGGCAAAACAAGATTATAAGAGGATCATAATGAGGCTTTCTTGAGCCATTGGGGGGGGGGTGATTTATGACTGGTTTTAACAAATCTCCTTCATGAATCTCATTTGAAATCCCATGCATCCATGAGTCTAACATAACGAATATGTCACTATACATATATATATAGGTCTATGTCCATAATAGATTAATATTTAACAATATTTTACATATTAATGAATATATGACAAAGCAAGAAAGAATCGCAAGTCTTTTTTAGTAAATTAGCTCCACTAAATATAATAGGATCAGACCCAAAACAAGTTGTTTTCATGAAAATGATTAAAACGATCAATCAATGTTACAAAATTTAGGTAGACATTTCAGTTACTTGGTGGCACAGTGCTTGGTGGCACATCAATCATTTGTAATCGTTTTTAAAATATATACATAACAAGCCCAGAAATGACCCAAATCATAGGGACACTTGTTACAACTTGTAAAAGCTAGTTATACAAATAAGTAAATACCAAAGTCAAAGTGAATTTTGTTTCTGCATATGCGCATGTCGACAACTCATGTCTCTTCAGTGCAGATAAAATCTAAATGTTCGGAAGACCATAAACCCAAAGGTGTTTAAAACTGATAGAAGGCAAATGACCAATATGATCTAAATGTCAAGCCAAGTCTAATATATATAGAATCGACCAGTCTTGTCTTGTTATCTCTCTCTCTACACACACACACACACATTCACACACACAAGCGTGTGTTTGTGGGTTAAAGTTTGGTTATCAAGAATGTCTTTGGTACAACCACTGTTAAACTACCAATACCATTTATTGTTATAAATCATGGACGTCTGAAATCAACACAATACGAGAAATGTTAGACTTCTATGCTCCAATCGTGAACTTCCTGTTTTTAAGCAGTAATTATTCCCACACCTCCAGCTCAATACATCCATCGTGCCTGTAGTTTAAACACTGAGGGTTTGCTACGTCACATGCACGGATATTGTAACATTATAAAGGCTCGCTTCGCGTATGTTTGTCTACTTTTATGATGAAATAAAACCAATGGAT
The DNA here is from genome assembly GCA_002080025.1 of Modiolus philippinarum. Classification (NCBI taxonomy): domain Eukaryota; kingdom Metazoa; phylum Mollusca; class Bivalvia; order Mytilida; family Modiolidae; genus Modiolus; species Modiolus philippinarum. Next base: position 21,235 of record MJUU01023827.1, read on the forward strand.
GAATCCACCGAAGGGCTGGCACCTCATTCAACATTTTTAGCACAAATACTCCACGTAATAACCTGCCAGTTATGAATACACTGCATCGCACCAATCATGCTTGATTTCTACTAACCGATATGCAATATGTTCGAATTTTTTATTGTAAATACTCTAGAATTATATTATTACTTCCCTGGTAAACATTTACATATCTGCAGAAGGTTCTTTTGTTGATATCGCATAAAAACTGACGCACAGATACTGTTAACATAGAAATAGGTACGGATACTGTTAAAAGATTATCACTGTTGCTTTTGTAACTAATTAATAAAAGAATTTGAATGGGCGTCAACGTGATTTGAATGATCGACACGATGTTTCTAATTTGCACGAGAGAATAGAATTAGTTAACCTCACACATTGACAAACACCGACTCTGACGAAAGGCCCTATGCTTCACTGACAGCGTAACGGGTGATGCCCATAAAGCAGATCATGTCCACCCTTCCAGAGCACATGCCTCGTTTGTTTTTATTTTAGGGGGTTTTCACACTGCTAGTGCTTTAGGTTTCATTTTTGTCTATTTGTTTGAATTAATGTTGCATCTGAATTGCTGTATGTTTTGATTCTTGATTTTGATATCTTCTACATTTTACCGATATATATATATATATGAACAACTAGTATATTTACTAGTATGTAACATGGACGTATATGTAAATAATTCCAAATGTAATTGTAACGTTCATTTTCATTGGTCAACGTCATGAATAGCAAACGGAAATATTTTTCGATATTTCCGTTTGCCCATTAATCTGCTCCGCAAAAATATAGTGCAGCAAATAAAGACGTCATTAACATGGATCACGCAGTTTTTAACGTACAAAGTTGGAATTATAAGGATTAAACACTGATTTTTAGGAAATTATGTATGTATAAACTCCGGCAGCTCACTCACAAACTTGACATAAAGTCCTTCGGACTTTATTCAGTTTGTGAGTGAGCTGCCGGAGTTTATACATAGATAATTTCCTAAAAATGAGTGTTTAATCCTATAATATACGTTTTTGTATTTAATGGTTGACAGTAAAATAACACCTAGGTCAAACAAACAAACAATACTGGGGCAAGCTAATGTTACTTCAGCAAGCACACAAACAAAACAAGGGCAAGCAAACATTACTTCAGCGAGCAAACATACAAAACTAGGGCAAGCAAACATTACTTCAGCGCGAAAACAAACAAAACTAGGGCAAGCAAACATTACTTCAACAAGCAAACAAACAAACACTAGTAGGGCTAGCAGAAATTACTTCAGCAAGCAAGCAAACAAAAAAGGGCAAGCAAACATAACTTCAACAAGCAAACAAACAAACAATACTAGGGCAAGCATATATTAGTCTAGCAAGCTAACAAACAAATCAAGGTCGAGCAGACATTACTTCAACAATCATACATTACTTCAGCAAGCAAACAAACAAAACTAGGGCAAGCAAACAAGCAAAACAAGGGCAAGCAAACAAACAAACAACACTAGGGCAAGCCAACATTACTCCAGCAAGCAAACAAGCAAAACAAGGGCAAGCAAACAAACACACAATACTAGGGCAAGCAAACAATACTCCAGCAAGCAAACAAACAAAACAAGGGCAAGCAAACATAACATCAACAAGCAAACAAACAATATTTGGGCAAGCAAACATTACTCCAGCAAGCAAACAAACAATACTAGGGCAAGCAAACATTATTTCAGCAAACAGACACACAATACTAGGCCAAGCAAATATTGCTCCAGCAAGCAAACAAACAAAACTAGGGCAAGAAAACATCATTTCAGCAAGCAATATAAACATTATCCAAACAGGACTTCCATTATTTTCTTCGTAAATGAACCAAATTCAGACTACTCCCCAGACCCCCCCCCTCCCCGGGGGACTACTCACAAAAAAAACTTTGTGATAATTTATAGTATTTCGTTGCCATAAACTGAATTACATTTTTTCAGTATTGTCATATTGGCATCTTTTTAGTCTCTATTGCTTTTAGATGCATGCAATTATTTATTTTATTTCAGTTGTCAATTTTTAATTGATGTGAAGCTGGGTTCTCTAATATAAACTGAAATCAAACCCGCCTTGTGCTTTAAAGTAATGTATTTGCTATGGTTTTAAAATCTGATTCATTACATTTCTTCATGACTTAAATTCAGAACACGCTTAATCATCTATTCGTTGTATGATAATGTACTATATATATACACCTATTTTTAGCTTTTTATCATATTTTTTTCAATTTTACCTGTATCTGTAAACTTGATAAGTACAGAATGGTCAAATAGCAAAATATCGAAGCTACTGTTAATATATTTTCTGCATATGCGCATTTCGACAACTTATGCCTCATCAGCCTAAAACATTTGGAAGTATATTAACCCAAAGACGTGTAAAAGCTGATAGAGAACAAATAACCAAATGGATCTAAATAGAAGAGCCAAAAGTTTAGCTAAGGACAGGGCTTTGCATGAGGGAGATACTCCTTAGTTTTAAACAAAATTTTGTTAAAGTTTCAATAAAGTCGGTTTTCGGGTCAGCACCGAAGAACTGACTACTGGGTTCGTGAATACCCTCGGGACTAACAGTCCATCAGCAGAGGCATCGGCCAGTGGTAATATAAAGCAAAATGCCAAAGTTACTGTTAATTTAGTTTCTGCATATGCGCATTTCGACAACTTACGTCTCATAAGTGCAGACCAAACCAAAACATTTGGAAGTCTATCAACCGAAAATTGTGTAAAAACTGACAGAGAACAAATAACCAAAAGGATCTAAATAGAAAAGCAAAAAATTCAGCTAAGGACAGAGCAATGCATAGTTTTTCATTGTCGTTTTATATGACTAAGCTTAAGTAAGAGATAACCGAACCACCAGTTCAAAAAGAAAAGTAAAAAAAACACGACAACATAGGAAACACAAAGAAATCAAAGATACATCGCTTGATCTGCCGAATGTTTCTAAACCGTTACAGCTGTAAAAGAGGGCCTTCAAAAACATTGTGATTATTGCTTTACAAAAAGCGATGAAATTAAAATGCATATACTAAAAATTTCTCAATATCTAATTGACTTCTTAAACTCTAGATCATTATTATTGTTTTAATAAATGGGTATCGCACGAGACATTATTACAGACCGAGGACACATAACAGGGTCATTATGAAAATACAAATTTCTTAAAACTTGTATTAACCAGATTGGTGAACTTAGATAGATTGATAAATGTATGTAAATTTATATAAAAAAATTCTGGAAATTCTTTTTTTACATGAAAAGTTGTTTGTGGGATCGAATATCTGAAACAAAAAAGTAGCTTTTTAAGATCTTACCCTGCTTAAGTACCAGAAAAAAACTCTGTTTTAAAAGATCAAGAGATTATTGTATATCTTGGAATCCATTTTGATGAGATGAGTAAAATGAGAAGTCACAAGTAGGATCAAATATCTGAAACAAAAAAACTTTCTCCGTATAGCTGTATTAGGATTTACCCAAATGAACAAAAAAATTGAAAAAATCAAGAAAAAAGTTTATTTTTTATTCCTTGTGATGAGATGAGTAAAAAATGAGTGGTCACAAGTAGAGTCAAATATCTAGAACAAAAAGGTTTCTCCATATAATTGTATTAGGATTTAAAGTTTCTCCATATAATTGTATTAGGATTTACCCAAATTGACAAAAAAAAAAAATACTTTTTTGAAAAAAAAAGAATTTTTTTTTATTTTTTCATTCCTTGTAATGTGAGGAGTAACATGAGTGGTCACAATTAGGTCAAAGTAGGGTCAAAAAGTTTATTCTTCATACAGCTGGATTAGGGTTTACTGCTTAAGTACAAAAAACTTTTCAGAAAATCAAGAAGATTTGTATATTTTCTGATTCCTTATGATGAGATGAGTAAAATAAGTGGTCACAGTAGCGTCAAATATCTTATGTTAAGCAAATGCAATAAAAATTGTATTTCCAATTTGTATTACTTGTTCAATACAAAGGATAATGTATTCTTTACCGTAAATATATGATACAATCATAATTTTGCATTTTACAGATACCAAATGAACTACACAGCCGCCATCTTGAATCCTGTAATGGCCCTGCTAATCTCATAATGCCCTGTTATCTCGTAGTGGCCCTGTTTATTCCCTAATGGCCCTGTTGTAATTCATACTTGTGGTTTATAAAGGCAATGCATTTTTACATATTTTATCCTAAATGGTTAATAACATTTAAAAATATCTAGACTTTTAGATATATTTAAGAAAAAAATTTCAACTATTTTTTGTCGACTTCTTAATGATCGATTTATATATTTATTATTGAACGTTTTATAATTGTTGTAAATATGTTGATATTTAGAGAGTTCCAATGAAAATTAGAAAATGTCTAATTGGGTTACCTTCTTTAAATAAAAAATTATCATTATATATAATTATCACACTGTAATTTAACAGCATTAAAACTTGTGACACTTTTTACTACCATTCCTCATGAAAAACTGAAATCTTGACCGAAAGATTTTCTCCCGTAAGAACGACGAAGGAAATATAAGTACATTGCTATGTGTAGGTAGAGAACAAGCTTACTTTGTGATACCTAGGATCGATGATCTTCGTCTCATCAAGGTCTCGAAATTAGGGATACTGCAGACACTTTCACAAGTGATTCATTCCTTGACCTACATCTTGAAATAGACAACAGATGCATTCTACAAACTGAGCTAAAACAAACGCATTGACTTCACTTGTCCCTTTTCTTTGTAAACATTACAACAGCACTGACATATTGAGTTTACATCTCCCAACTCATTGCCAAGGGCCTGTTGTGCTTACAGTGACTTCCTGAAAGAGCCCGGTTGCTCACAAATAGGCTACTTAAACAAGAGTATGTTACCCATAACTTGATGTCATCACTGCGATTTTTATGGTCGACATCACGATCTTGTGGACCACTACGGGATATGTTTCCCAGATGAAAATTAACACATCTTTAAATATTGTTGTTTCCTCTACCGGATATGACTTACTACCAGATTTGACATATTCAACACGACAGTTGTCTCACAAGAAGCAGGAGATACTAACTCTGCCGATTCACCTAATTTCACTCATGGTTTTACTTCCCTGTTGTCCATCCTTCTTTTCTATGCCGTACTTGTGTGATGTGTTTGTATTAGGGATGTCAAAATGCATGAAAAATGCCACTCGAGTACTCGGATTCAATACTCGAGTATACTCGAGTACTCGGTGATCTTTTGAAACGAAAATTACTGGACTTGTAGATTCTTATCATTCAATGATATTTAACTAAAATATTGCTCAAATGCCATAACAGGAGCACCAATTACTGTTTGTGTACCATAATGGCCAGTTGATTAAACAACATTCAATTAAAGCGAAATTATATACATTTTTGTATAACAACTTGTTTTTGTTTAGTAACACGCTTGTCTGATTAATCAAATTGTTTAAATCACAATTAACGCTTATATAAACATCTGGGCCGGACAACACGGTTTTAATCAAATAAATTTTCATGAGAGAATATTATTTGATCACAAAGAGTACATTTTCGGCATTTCATTTATTAGACAGCCGATTTATTCAAAAGCTCTATTGAGTGGTAAATGCGTCTTAAGGTAACAATCTGGCTGCTCAGCTACATGTACCTACATATTCTAGTTAAATCGATTCCTCGTATGTATCATTTTAATTTCAAAAGTCGATAGAAATCGGGTAGAAATCAAGTCGATATTCGTCAAATAAAAGTTCATTTTAAAGCGACAGCAACAAATTTGCTCTAATGTGAACGAAAAGAAAAGTCTGCTAAGAATTGATATGTTAAAAGTTGTTTGTTTTATTTACAGCTACCAACATAGTCATCTCTGTCCATGTCTTATACTTGTGACGACAAAGAGTTCAGTTTTCATTGTTTTTCATCATTTTCGCATTTTTGCATTTTGGGGTGAAAAGGATTTTTATTATTACTAATTATTTTTTTTTGGAAAATGAAATTGAAGATTAGAAAAATGTTTCGTTTTTTTCAGATTTCTATTTTTGTTAATACAGAAATCGCTTGTAAGAAATTTAACATAATAAAAAAAATATTTAGGGCGATATTTGCTTTTGAATTTTAAATAGCATAAACTGACATCACGTTTCTTTAGATGTTTATTATATTATATGTTAGTTAATAGTGTCTATCTAGGGTGTCTATCTAGTGGCCAGTAACGAGTTTATTATGTTTTAATGCGCAATGCTCTGAAATACGGAGGTAGTCGTATTAACAAAGAGAATGACAGTTTTAATGCCGAGTATTCGAGTACCAATTAGGTACTCGATACTCGAGTATTCGAGTACTCGTTGACATCCCTATTTTGTATATCCGATGTTGCCATTGCCTCTAGATTATTCTTTTTTAGACTAGCGGTTCGGTTCTCACTTTCTTTTTATATTTTTTTTTAGGAAGCTCTCAATGAATCCAGCCTAATCAAAGTGGACAAAACAGATCGGCTAATAGAGTTGCAAAGTTAGTGGACTTCCGATAGTGTGTTGAATAACAAGTCCCCGAAACTATGCATTTTATAACTTCTTTGTCTGTATATATTATCTCATATTCGGATTCGTATTTCACAAAGTATGCATTACAAATTTCCGTTGAACTTTCTTACGGGAGAAACATCAATGAATTAAATCTTTTAGCCGAGATTCAAGTTGTTCATGCGTAATTGTAGTATAAAGTGTAGAGAAATCATAAGTTTTAATGCTGTAACAGTGTCTAGTTAGTTAATTACAATTTTATTTGATCGAAATCACAAAAAGGATGGGGCAAAAATTGCACTTATATGAAGTCCCCTCCTATTAAAAATAATATTTACAATATCAACTAGAGCATCCACGTTATATAAAAAAAATTAAAGATGAACACCATCTTTTTTAAACAGCTTTCTCAAGATGGATTGTAAAAGCTTGCAGAAGGTTTCAGATCCAGCGATATACCGTTATTTTATGGGCATTTGTGTAATTTTGTTACCCAACACAAAGGGCAGAGTTCAGTGTCTTCATCCTTAGTGGAATTTCATATGCGCATGATTCTGTATATAATATCATCTCCCTAGACACTGTTGTAGCTTTGTTGGTTGGATTAATTTTGGAATCTCCAATACCCAGTTTTTTTTTAGCTCACCTGGCTATGCCAGGGTGAGCTTTTGGCATCACTTGGCGTCCGTCGTCCGTCCGCCCGTCGTAAACTTTTCATTCAAAGATCTGCTCTAAAACCACTAGGCCAATGGAACCAAATCTGGTCACAATAGCCCTTGGGTGGTCCCCTTTAAAAATTGTATCCGGCACATCCGTACCTCATCCAAGATGGCCGCCAGCGGGGAACATAGTTTTAACATTAGACCCTAAGGGAAAACACATTCAAAGATCTTTTCAGACACTGCTAGCCAAATTAGAACCAAACTTAGTCACAATGGTTCTTTGATGGTCCTTTCAGAAAAAGGTATCCGACAGGTCCGTGCCTCTTCCAAGATGGCCGCACGCGGGGAACATAGTTTTAACATTTGACCCTATCGAAAACACATTTAAATATCTTCTCAGAAAATACCAGTCCAATTAGAACCAAACTGTGGTCCTTAGATGATCCCTTTCAAAAAAGGTATCCGACAGGTCCATACCTCATCCAAGATGGCCACCGGCGGCGAATATAGTTTAAATTGGACACTTATTCAAAGATCTGCTCAGAAACTACTAGTCAAGTGCAATTATAAAGCCAAACTTTATCACGATTGTGGTTAGAGGTTAGATTGTCCTGTCCAAAAAAGGTCCTTATGTCCTTACAGTACAAGGTGACGGCCAGTAGGGGACGCCTATGGTTAAATGTGAAACACATTCAAGCCTAAAATGATTTAATCATAAAAGTAGTTGCAAAAGTTTTATTGTTCATACAGAAATATTCTTTTTATTACTAGAACTTGTACTATATATAGTTCTAATTATGTACATCAACACACTTTTTAGGGAGTGTCTATAATTTAAAGATAGATAGAATAAAAGGGAAAATCTTAGAAAGGGAAATAAACTAAGGGAGGTTATAAACTTTATTTTCTTTTACAGAAATTTATGGGACAATCTTTACCACTTTTCTTTTTTAAGGGGTCTCTGAATGCTTTGATTTCAGCAAAATGTATTACTTTGAAAATAAGGGGAACCCCTGCCCAATTTTTATTTGAATTGTGGTCTGATATAGGTTGTGTTGGATGGAGGAGCTCTTAGTTGCCATGGAAACCAGACAAGAAAACTGAAATTTTAGAAAAAAAATATATACCGCTACACATTTTATTTACAGTTTCAGCAATATCTATAAACTACATTATGAGGGCAACCTCTGCCCAATTTTTTTAAAAAGGGTCAAAATGTATTTAATTTCAGCAATATGTATTTATATATAGATTATAAGGGGAACCAATGCCCATATATTTTTGAATGGGGGTTTGATATGAGTTATTATGGATGATGGCGTTTTCAGTTGCCATTGACACCAAACAAGAAAACTGAAATTTTAGAAAAATCATTCTGCTAAATTTTAAATTCCAATCCAAGGTTACTTCTAGTAGTGAACATAGCTTAACCTCTGGACCTAATTGGAAATGCCATTCACCTCTGTCAGCCCTGGCCAAGGTGAGCGATACAGGCTCTTGAGAGCCTCTTGTTTAAAAGACAAATAAAATTGATGTTATTACGACCTTATCCATAGAAACAATGACATATTTGAAATATTATGAAAGGAGGAAAATCATCTGGCAACACCAGTTTTTTTTAAATTGATTTTCTCAAATAATAGGTTTTTGATTCGTTTAAGAATTGCAGACCTCAAAGTCTTATCCACTCCAAAGAATCAACAACAACAACAACAAATACGCTATTGGTCAATTAAGACGCCCACTAATAGACATAAAAATTAAGAATTTACTACAATAATTGATAACGATTTGTTGATTACTTCAAAAAAGAAGAGAGAATATGAAGTATGTGACATCTCTTCATACTATACCTGTCCAATGGATAATATCGTAAGACATTATACTGGTCTTGATGATTTTTGTCTGAAAATCAGCCGAACATTGATAGATCTGCATGTTGATAGTTCCCTCTCCGAGATTCGAACCATCAATGTTGTGACATCTTTTGCAACTTCGCCTGCGCTAGACCACACAGCTTTCTTATGTTTAGTTAGCGGCAATAGGTGAACTAGGCATTAAGCTTAAATCCTAGGCATTAATGCCTAGTCATTAGACACAAAGCATAAAATGAGTTGGACATTAAGATTAATACCTAGGATTAAGGTCTAATGCCTAATTTTTGTTTGTGAAAATTATTATTATTGCCTGACCAAATAATTTGCAATGTTTTGAAGAGTTATTAATATACTGAAAGCGAAATGGTACAAACTACTGACGGGGATGATCTGAAAAGATAGTTGTTTTTATTTTCATTTTCTAAATTCAGTTTTGTTGCCCATAGCAATAAAAAATCTTCTTCGATTTATAGCGAAGTTATTTATTAAAGTCCCTTGTTTGCTTCCTATATTATAGAATGATATTTTAAGCTTACTTTAAGCATAAAAAGGTATGTTTATTTACGCTTTTAACATAGCCACTCATTTTTTGATGGTATTAAAAACATTTAGTTTCCGTCCATTTCTCATTACCTGTCCCTGACAGTTTCCAGATGATATCAAACAAAATATTTGATTTATTTAGAAACTTTGAACAATTATATACTAGTAGTACAATGATGAAAAACATTCTGGATTCTCATTTTAGGCTTTAAGTCTGATGACTAGGCATTAACTTAATGCCTAGGATTTAAGCTGAATGCCTAATTTTACCGATTACCGCTAACATATATATAAGTTGGAAGCAAAGACTCGAAAAATAACAATGGCATTTGAACAAGTCAAGAATCAAAAGAATCAACGTCCATCTTTTTCAATTTTTATAAATTTTCTTGTGTAATTGTATACGAAGCCAATAAGTAGTTTAATTTTAAAGTTTTGCTGGATTGTAGTACACGTAATTTTGCTCTTTGCAAGGATATCATCGAGAGAGGTGTTTTCAATGATGTTCAAGTCTCCATTTTACCATAAAATATTGGAGAAAATGTGAATGTTGACACAGTTGATAAAATATGCCCGATGTTTTCAGAAGTTCTATAGCTATGATATCATTATGTCCTATTGGATTTTCTAAGTTTTATTCTGTACTATGTAACAGGACTTGCTGAATAGTTTTGTCATAGTATATTTATATCGATATCTCTATTGCTTCTAAAAATAAGCTTAAAACATGTTTTGGTCATCACCACATTGCTATAGGATATGAATGCTTTTATGGCAATATAGGCCCGGTTATCGTGATACTCTATATTGGATATTTTGTTTTTTCTTGTTTTTTTACGATAAATTTTCGAAGTTTCCACTCAGCTTCGGTATTTTAATTGTCAAAGGACGAATGCGTCCTTGGTTTGTCGATCTGCTGATCTAAGGGAAAAAAATCAAAACTGAGGATTTATATTTTTTTTATTTTCCAATAACTGGTTTATAACTTGGCATTGGTGTAAGTAGATACCCAGAAAATGTACTGTATATCTCATCTCCTTGTCCATATACTGTACACTTTTTATGATTGACCATATCAACGTAAACAGTATCTCCTTTATCTAGCTTTAGTGTTGCTGTATTACTACCACCAGCCCATCCATGTGTTGCATGACCATACAATGAGTTGATATACGTTGTATTATGCGTTGGGGTTGAATGAAACAATTCGAGCCAAACTTCGTCATCCTGTTGTGACAAAGCATGATAGTAAAAGACGTAAATACCAGGAACTTGCGCAGTAAATACTCCAGTGGCTAAGTTGTAACCACTGCCATGGTTTGTGAACACTCGGTCGAAAACAACCTTGGTAGTTGTACCAGACATGGAATTATCAATATTTCTACTCAAACCAACGGAAAATGCCTGTACACCACCTCCTACCCCTACAACAGTATCAGTTATAAACATTTTTAATCCTAGTAAAACAAACTAAACGATATGTTAAAGAAATGACTCCAACCTTTTTAAGCTATTTTACCGACAAGTATTCTTGACTGTCGAAAGTTACGGTTTTGTGTAATCTCAATTACTACTGGGACTAATATTATGTGAAGTGTTATAAGTTGTAGCCACAGTATTTAGTGTTTGGATAACACTTTATCTGAAGTTGCAGCATGAGGCCGGTTGGGATTGACACATTACCTGAAGGATATGTAGGCGCAGCATGAAAGTGTTGGGGATGGCACATTTCTTTGAGGGGTTGTAGGCGCAGCATGAAGTGTGGGGATGACACATGTCTTGGAGGAGTTGTAAGCGCAGCATGAAAGTTGGGGATGCCACATTACCTGAAGGAGTTGTAGGCGCAGCACGAAGTGTGGGGATGACACATTACTTGGAGGAGTTGGAGGCGCAGCATGAAAGTTGGTGATGCCACATTACCTGAAGGAGTTGTAGGCGCAGCATGAAGTGTTAGGGATGACACATTACCTGGGGAAGTTGTACGCGCAGCATGAAGTGTTGGGATGACAAATCACCTGGGGAAGTTGTAAGCGCAGCATGAAGTGTAAGAATGACACATTACCTGGAGGAGTCGTAGGCGCAGCATGGAGTGTTGGTGATGACACATTACCTGGAGAAGTTGTAGGCGCAGCATGAAGTGTCTGGGATAACACATTACCTGGAGGAGTTGTAGGGGCAGCATTAAGGTAGATCGGCAGTCTTCCGCAATTTTGAATTTGTTATTTGTGCTGTTATGGTACTATCTGCTTTTCAAATATGCAAATATTTTTATTTGTAATGAATCAATCAATATTATATCAATAATACCATTTGCAAAGGACCTACATGGACTTGATTTCACATGTCTGTATTTAATTAGATGAGGCATGGTAATTTGAAAATTAAATAAATTTGAAGAGGATTTTTGAAAAAGGGAGATAATCTGATAAAAATATTTTACATAGAATTCACTATGAAAATTCACATTTTAAAAATTATATGGAAAACAAAGTCGGTGACCCCCATTTTTCTTTATATTTTTTGAAAGTATGTTAAAAGGTCTATCACATGAATAAAGTAGAAAGAAATCTATGGAATAGTTTTAAAGAAATCAACATTATACCTGTTTTCCCTATATATTCATTAGAAATGTTTGATTATTTTGATATCAGTTATTTTAAGCACGGTGACCCCCTTTTATATTTTTTATTTCAATGCTTATATAATAAGGAAACTTTCTTGTAAAAATAAAAAAATCTATGGAAAAAAATTTGGAGTACCCATCTACCTTAAGTTTTGGAGATAACACATTACCTGGAGGAGGTGTAGGCATAGCATGAAGTGTTGGGGATGACACATTACCTTGAGGAGTTATAGGAGCACAATGAATATCATAATACCAATAAAATACATTTGTAGGTAATAGAGTTTTTGGGAGTCTGTTGTTGTCTCCTTTTCATTATCTTCAAAATTGGGTTCCATTAACAGTGATTAGTAAGCATCATAAAAATAGGCAATATCTAAATTCAATTTTTTTCTTGTACCAGGAATTTAATAACATAACATATATAAATTAAAAACAGTAAACAACTTAATTCAGCTTCATTGAATTCTCAAAACCAATGGATGTCGAGATTGTTATGGCACTTGTCTCTCAACCAATCAAATTCCCAAATTTTTGCATGAAGTAGGGTTTTTATATTGATGTCGAGGGTATTATGGTGAAATAACACGTCTTTCATCCACTCAAATGACTAGATTTTGCATGGCGTATAATAAGATGACATTACCTGGAGAAGTTGTAGGTGCGGCATGAAGAGTTGGTGATAACAATACAATATTTAATGTGGTATAAACTTGGTCAGTTGTTCCAAATAAAATTACGGATTCCCCAGGTCTACTTCGCAAGTTTATTCTATCTCCAGCATGCAATTCTAAAATTGCGCTATTCCCTGCATCTGCCCAAGTATTTGGTGCCTGTCCAAATGCACTGTTGACATAATTGTCGTTGTGGTAAAGGTCTAACCACATTTCCTGAAATAGACAGGGGTAACATGGTTAAAACCATAGCTCTCATGTTTTTGTCCAAACAAGCACGATTTTTCTTTTCCCATAGTTAATTATCCATTTTTGGATGGCGATGTTCCATTAACGCCATCATATGGTGTTTACATATCTTAGCTTGTTCGATTTGCTCGAGTATGTAATAACGTTTGCGATATTATGAACGGAATCTTTTCATAGCTGAAAAAACTATAACATCAGGGTTTTCGTTATCATAAACTAGTTCAAACCTTTACTAAATTTTATCATCGATATAAAGACTTAGTTCATAAATACAATGTAACCTGTAAACATCTTATCGTCCCCATATACTACTTTGAGTAACCCTTGAGTATTGTTTGCGTATGTTCGTGCTTTTCTGATATCTCTCTAGAGTAAATCGGGGTCGCTGAATCGACTGGTGACTCAGCCCTTACTGCAGAAACATCTCACAAGGACGATCAAGATTCAACACCTGTTGAATCAGAAGCAGGAGATTCTGATGGGGACGCCCGTTCTCATTCTCCTACACCAGATGATGGAAGGCCCATTACAGTGGGTTCGGACATAATCATCAAGACGATGATTCTGATGAATCATCATTGTCATCACCCAGGTCGATTCGTCGGTCAGGTAGGACTAGGAAACTACCTGCGTTGATGAAGTCAGGTAAGTATGAGATTTCTAAGTCCACAGGTCAGCTACCACCAGATTGGTTCTAGAAGGTTCAGTGCCTCACACCTGACACCAATTTATTCCAGAATTTGTAGGCAGAAACAGCACAGACTATCCTTGATGTTATTAGAACACCTCCCACGGCGAAGAAATGTGAATTATTTTTTAAACAAAATTACCTCTCCTTGTTCTGCAAGCGAATGATAATGGATGGTATAAACGCCCTCAACTGGTGCCACAAAATCGCCAGTATTAGTGTTGTAACCGCTACCAGCATTAGTAAATATTTTATCGAATACTACATGTGCATTAGATGTCAGAGAAACGTTGTGCGTCAAAGCCCCACTGAAAGCCACTGGGTTGGATATTGCTGCAAAATATTTAAAAAAAAAAATTCACTGCCAACTCAGTATAAAATAAATCAGCTTATTAAATGGATTGTCATGATCATCTCTAAATAAAAAAAAATATGATTACCAAAAACTCACTCATGAACTCACGAATCAGCATTTCAGATATTTTAGTCCCGAAATAATTATCAAGATACTGATAAATTACCTAATTTTCCTAAATGTCGTATTGTCACCTGGGAAAATAATTGATTTTTCGTCACTCCAGGAAGTTTTGTCACGATGCCGTTGCCAAGGTCGTTGCTAAATAATCATCCATGCGTATTGTAATCAAAGATCCGATGGAGCTGAATCTCGAAGCCCTGAAAATCTACCGACGTGGCAAAACTTCGTAGTCATCCAAAGAACTGCTGCATACGTCTGCATGTATTAAGTTATTCCGTAATACGTGAAAATAATCGGATTGTGTGATTTTGCATGTCAATTTCATTGCTATAAATATATGCAATACACTGTCACAGGTAAACAAAAGTCATTTTCATCTTTGACAAATTACTGCGCGACAGGTTCGTTGATCCGAGACGCAATTTAAAAAAGACGAGTAATTTGATAAACATGCATATTGTTTTCAATTTAATAAAACAACACCGCATTCAACTCAAGAAAATGAAGAAATATAACTTAAAAACACAATGTATACAATTTTGAAAGAAACTTGCGCACTATATTTTATCGGAAGCACGAAGATCATCATTTAGAGCTGTTAATAGGCTTGAAGCCTCACGTGATTTTTTTTCTTGTCATATTAACATCTCTCCAGCTATTTCATGGCTTCGAGATAATAAATAAAAGCTCCGATGAAGCTGAATCTCGGAGCCCTGAAAATTTACACGTGGCAAAACTTCGTAGTCATCCAAAGAACTGCTGCATACGTCTGCATGTATTACGTTATTCCGTAATACGTGAAAATAATCGGATTTTGTGATTTCGCATGTCGATTTCATTGCTATAAATATATGCTGTCACAGGTAAACAAACGTTATTTTCATCTTTGACAAATTACTGCTCGACAGGTTCGTTGATCCAAGGACGTATATTTATCCTTGGTTGATCCGAGACGCAATATAAAAAAACGAGTACATATTGTTTTCACTTTAATAAAACAACACCGTATTCAACTCAAGAAAATGAAGAAATATAACTTAAAAACACAATGTATACGATTTTGAAAGAAACATGCGCACTATATTTTATCGGAAGCACGAAGATCATCTTTTAGAGCTGTTAATAGGCTTAAAGCCTCACGTGATTTTTTCTTGTCATATTAACATCTCTCCAGACATTTCATGGCTTCGAGATAAAAATGATAATTTCTGGTGGTACTTGAGTTGATACTTGCACTGGCACGGCACATGAATGACGCCAAGGACACTCAAAACACAACGTAAAAATTATAGAGAGAAAGTACACATTCACAATGAATTCCCACCGGAAAATGATAATTCTTTTGGGAAAGGATCGTCAAGTATATCCGCAATTTAAACGTCAAAAAGTCTTTTCGGCGTTTTAAAGTGGGTCTTGATAAGAGCGAGATTTGCCTATTTTTGCAAGCGGGAAACGGGATCGTTGGAATAGGTGTAACACAACTAATTCGGAACCCAGTCAGGCACATAGTCCTTATTTGAGACAACATAGTTCCAAGGAAGTGTTAATAGTGTCGTAGATTAAAAAGGTTGACTAGTCATTATGAATTAAATTGAGAAAGCATTCAATAGAGATTCTTTTCAGCCTAAATTTATACCATTTCGTTGAAAATTTAAGATTCTATCAAAGTTGAAAGCGGAGGTATTTTTCCCGTGAAAACTTAGACAGGAAGTACCTATCCATAGGCTGTGACCTTCCGGGAACCAGTTTTTTCTTATATGACAGTTAAGGTCGGTTCATTTTTTCATGAGAGTTTACCGAAAGATGTGTCTTTCAGATGAGACATGTGTCATTTTGTTTGAACTTCAGATACAAATTCTACGAACGCAGAAACATGTGCAATTTAACATGGGAGGCAATGGGAGACGGAATTAGTTGTGTTACATCTGGAATAAAGTGCACGTGGAAACGAGAAAGAAAGGCCATAGTAAAGCGAGTCTAAAGCGGTAACTATCGAAAATCGAGCGTGTTAAACGGGAAAAGTGTTCTCTTTAGGAGTCTTACTAAAATATTTCTCCGGGACTGGATTTCGGGAAATTTCATTGAGACCCCTTTAAAGTATGATGATATAATTCTGTATTCAAAGTAAGTGTTGCGAGGTGGTTATAAAATGTAAAAATAAAATAGTCAAGAGAGTGGTTAACCACCTAAATTGGGCACAGTCAAAATTAAAACAAATATAAAAAGACATCTGAATTTAAAAGATAAAAAAGGGGTAAAACAGCCCAATATTTCGACATGTAATGTCTTTTTCAAGGGTAAAGTAAAAATAATAATAATAAAAAAATAAAACGAAACAATTCTGTATTCGTTCTATTTACGTGATGAAGATATAGATCTAAATTCTGTAAATTTATTGATTTGAAGCTCTGAGAACAGCAATATCTCAATGAAATATTGTAAATTTATTTACCTTTAACCTCTGAGAATAGCAATATCCCACTGCAATCAATACATTTATCGGTAGCTCTGATAACTGTAAATTTATTTATCTTTAGCGTCTAAGAACAGTAATTTTTCACAGAAAATACTTTAAATTTATTTACCTGTAGCTTCTGAGAACAGCAATATTCCGCTGAAAGTAGTGTAAATTTCGCTGGCACCACCATAAATTGCATTGTTATAGTCATCGGTGGCTTTCACATAGATTGTATCGCCTTCTTGTAACTCGATGACAACTGAGTTCCCAGCATCAGCCCAGTCACTAGCAGTGTAGGCGTATATTGAAACAACATAGTCTTCATTCTTCCAGATTTCCAACCAAATCTCACCATCACTTTGGCTTAAGGCATAAAAGTGGAAACCATATATGCCTGGTGTTTTCACTTGAAATTTTCCGTTGGTAGTAAAGCCGGCATTAATATTGGTTATTTCTTTGTCAAAGAGTATTACCTCTCCCTTTGACAACTGTTTGTGAGCAACAAGTCCTTTGGTGAAAGCCACAGCAGCCCCTTGGGAATAAACTAGCAAATAAAGATAATATTTTATACTATATAGGTATGCTGGATCATACAGATATCATAAATGAATTAAACCAAAGTTTGGTAAACCTTTTCATATTAGGAAATCACGTACGATTTACATGAATGATCGAAAATTTGCTATTATGTAAAAATTTCTGAATCAATGTGTGTGTCCTACGGCTTTGATGCTAGGAAGTTTTCATTTTGCAGATCATTTGTATCTATATTGAAAAAAAGGCTGTCTAGTGACTTTTTCTCAAATCCTATATAGGAGTTTTGTTAAAAATAGGAAATACATCATCTAACTAAATATATAGGAAATTAAAAGGTCAATTGTTCAGAGAACGATTGCAAGGTCTTTCACCAGTTTTCACCATGATTTCAGGAAAGTCACTACCGGTTGGTAATTGCATTTATTTCCTTTTCTCACGTACATTTGATCACCTATTTTTACTGTTGTAAAGATTTTACGGAAAAAAACACTAAAAATTGGCTATGACCTTGACCTCTGACCTTGATGACCTTTGGCCTTTTGCTCAAATTGAAGGTCTTTTCCTACTGATTAATTTGATATGTTACTTGACTATACTATCTGTAACGGTTTAAAAGTTATATGTAAATAATCCTTTTCGGAAACGCGTCAAGAGCAATAACTCTTTAGAGAGTCACCGGAGAGTTTCGGTCCAAAGGAAACAAATAGAGCCCTTGACATGTTGAAAATTTTTGCTGATATAGTTTTTCAGCTAGCTATTATAGTTTCTGAGTTTATCCCCTAACAAGGTCGAAGGTCAAGGTCAAAGGTCACCAATGACCTTCAACCTGGTACTCAAATTGAAGGTCTTTTCATACTGATCACTTTAAACATATATGTTTACTAACATATATGTTTACTATATTATCTGTAAGCGTTTAAAAGTTATTCGCAAAAAACCGATTAACCGAAACGCGTCAAGGGCTATAACTCAAAAACTGTTGTTCGCAGAGTTTCGCATCTTTTGAATAAAATGGAGATAATAATGAGAGGAGTATTTTTCCTACATAATGTTTTCAAAAATTTTTTATCGTTTCCGAGATATCGCGATAACAAAATTTCGAATGGCCGCCATTTTGAAAATGGCGGACGAAATTTTTTTTTTTGACCAACCAGAAATGTAGATCTTTATGAGAGGAGTATTTTTGCAACACAATGTTTTCATAAATTTTTTATCGTTTCCGAGATATCGCAATAACAAAATTTTGAATGGCGGCCATTTTGAAAATGGCGGACGAATTTTTTTTTTTTGAGTAACCAGAAATGTAGATCTATATGAGAGGAGTATTTTTGTAACACAATGTTTTCATAAATTTTTTATCATTTCCGAGATATCGCGATAACAAAATTTCGAATGGCGGCCATTTTGAAAATGGCGGACGAAAATTTTTTTTGACCACAGATTTGTAATTAGGACCATTAAGGCTACCTGGAAACCAAATTTTATCAAAATTGGATAACTTTAAGAAATTTGCATATTTAGGGGTCAAAAACGCGTAACCGGGGTCGCGACCCAAAATTTTTTTTCGCAGAACGAAACATCCTGAGGATGTATCCAACATTTTCCCCACATCAGAATTTTGATATCCGTTACGGTTATGGAGCAAACATGATAACAAGGTTTCGGTCTTCGGGGAGATAACTCCGTTACTAAAAATAGATCGGTTTCACAGGGTCAGTGACTCCGACCCCTCACTAAGCCGAATTATATGACCAAGTATCGAATTGATATGTCGCGACACTTTTACTCTTTTGGCCGCGGAAAAAAAAGAAGAATAATAATTAAAAGGTCAATTGTTCAGAGAACAATTGCAAGGTCTTTCACCAGTTTTCACCATGATTTCAGGAAAGTCACTACCGGTTTATAATTGCATTTATTTCCTTTTCTCCCGTACATTTGATCACCTATTTTTACTGTTGTAAAGATTTTATGGAAAAAAAACCCTAAAAATTGGCTATGACCTTGACCTCTGACCTTGATGACCTTTGACCTTGTGCTCAAATTGAAGGTCTCTTCCTACTGATTAATTTAATATGATACTTGACTATACTATCTATAACGGTTTAAAAGTTATATGTAAATAATCCTTTTCCGAAACGCGTCAAGAGCAATAACTATTAAGAGACTCACCAGAGAGTTTCGGTCCAAATGAAACAAATAGAGCCCTTGACATGTTGAACATTTTTGCTGATATAGTTTTTCAGCTATCTATTATAGTTTCTGAGTTTATCCCCTAACAAGGTCAAAGGTCAAGGTCAAAGGTCACCGATGACCTTCAACCTGGTACTCAAATTGAAGGTCTTTTCATACTGATCACTTTAAACATATATGTTTACTATATTATCTGTAAGCGTTTAAAAGTTATTCGCAAAAAAAACGATTAAACGAAACGCGTCAAGGGCTATAACTCAAAAACGGTTCATCCCAGAGGTTTTGTTCTTTTGAATCAAAGGTTCAAGGTAACTAATTATTCTAAAAATAGATCAGTGGGGCACGAAACTAGTCCTATAAAAAAAGTTCCTCAAGTTTGGGCATGTCCCAGAGATTTCCCTTAGAATATACAGAAATTCTGCTTTTTGTTTTACAATATTGATATAATTCAGAACATAAAACCAAAAAAAGATACTAGTTAAAGATATTTTGTGGTAGAGTATTGATACAGTATAGTCATTGGAGATCAAAGGGAGATAATTACAGAAAATCCATGTCAAATTTGGTGATGCTCAAAAGGGGCCATTTTCTGAAAAATCTAACCTGACATAGTACCCCGAAAATTGAACCAGTAATGTATGGCGACACCCTCTACATGAAATCAGTTGTCATTAGTGGCAACGAAACATATGGAAATGGCAATATGACGTCAAGTTTAGGGTATTTTGGTTGAAATTCTACATGAAAATAATTAGTTACCCGGAACCATATTGGGAGCCTCAATTTTCAAACTCTCCTGTACTGGAGATTGAAAATACACATTGTTTATACATGAAATGCAGACAATCACGTCAGTTGGAGGCAATTATGAATAAATACCAGCAAATTCATACTGACAGAAGGTATTTTGGTAGCAAATGAGCTTTGTAGGGTATTTTGTCATAAATCAAAGACTCGTCAGAGAGCCTGACTGATATTGGTCTGTTTCTAGATGCAATCACATACAAAAAG
>MJUU01023827.1:48557-79514 GCA_002080025.1 Modiolus philippinarum
TTTTTTGCACATTTCAATTACTACTCCTGCTTATTCATTAAGCATGAACAGCACAATATACACGCAAGTCAGCACCTACATCTTTATACACATGTAAAATGGATTTACAGTTATCAACGCTATTAATGTAACTTCCACAACAGTCACAGAACCAAGTTATTCGATGATTGTATTTGTGCACAATTGTTTTTAGATTCTACCCTTTATTTGTTTTATTCTATACATATACTTACCAAATATAAGTTCACAATACCGTATATTATAATAATGAATCCCATTTTGAATTAATACCACTTCACAAATGTTCCAGACTTTGTATCCAAACATTATTTCATACAAGTTCAGTCAACACAGTATCAACGAAACCTTAAAGCACATACGAGTTGTCCGGAAACACGATGTAAAACTAATTCATGCACATCATGCCTTCAGGCAGTCGCTGAATATGGGTGAAAAACCAGGTCATATGTTAAACACAGAAATACACAAACCGTCACATTACTCATAGAAGCTTTTATGAAAGCTTTTTAAGTCTATACACAGCTACAGGACAATTGGTACTGTTACCAGTCCTGTCTATACTATTTTTCCCTGAACTAGGACCTGTACTTATAACTTGCTTCTCTGATGGGTCGAACCTAAAAGGCGTACATTTTTATTGTCAGCCAGACATTATAGTATTCCCTAATTTTTGACATATACTGATGTTTTGCTGATAGGAAGTGTACCCCCAATAAATAACTACACTGATTGTTTCAAATACTGGTATCACATTTTTTCAGTACTTTTTCTTCCCATCTTACATACACTAGGTTTTGACAGGAGTGATCCCTGCAAGTACAGCGGGTATCCTTGTAGTGATCACTGATATCAGTATAACTTCTTTAATTTTGGTATATATTTACTCAATGGACGCATTGGAGAAGTAGGCCAGTACTAAAATAAATTGAAACATTCTTTTGTAATGTTATTCTCTTGGCGAAAGGGGAGTACTTGTCTTAGTTCTTCGGACCTCGCACTATGATCCTAATTAGGGACGGGAATTATGTACCTAAATAAACATAGCAATGGAAAAAAAATAGTATTGTATCCAACCCCATGCTTGCACTTATCAGCTGTCTGGTAGTGGGAGCGCGGGGAAGATAACCTTCCTCGCCCTCCTAATACACAGAAACTACAGTTTCAATACTTCTACTATTAAAGTTGGATATAATATTTCAAAAATATGGGGCTACAATAGGATCTTGTGCTAGGAGCTGTATAGTAAAGGGGACCCTTTTTACGCAATTCAAAATCTGTTCATTTTTAAAACAGATTTTTAAAGCTGTTTAACATAATTTTATGTAGGACAAATATGTATGTATTACTGTAAACAACTAATCTGCACTTATGAACACGAAAGATATATTTAATGACTGTCCTAAAAAAGTGTGTATAATAAACTCGCCATACAACTTATTCACTGTAAAACAAAAACAAAACATTTTTTGACAATAGTGAGAATATTCACTGATACATAACGTGCAAAGGCGCAATTACTTTTATAGTAAGTCGCCTACCAAATCAATTGAAGAAGAAGAAGAAGGAATCATAATTCCGAAAGCTTATTGGAAATCTACAGACTATATGCAACATTCTGCATAAAGATTTTATACCTAAATACAAAAATGTAGGAGGAGTTTGTGTCACATGCCACATGTGTCAAAATACTCAACTTTTGGCCTAGTCAAAATCAACATCTTGGGCCTCTTGTTTGCACCAAGTTTAAGATCCAAAATCCGAAAGCTTATTGTGCATCTAACAGACTCTTTACGACAATTCTACAACAAAATTAAATCCACAAATCCATAAATGTAGAAGGAGTTTGTGTCACATGCCATATGTATAAAAATTGACATCTTGGGGCCTCTTTTTTGCTCCAAGAGCAATATAAAAAATCCGAAAGTTTATTGCGCATCTACAGACTATATGCAACAATTCTACAACAATATTAAATCCCTTAATCCAAAATGAGGAGGAGTTTGAGTCACAAGAAAAGTGTGACGGACGGACGGATAGACAGACGGAGGGTATAACAATATCCCCGAACTTTCTTCGAAAGTGCGGGGATAACAATTATACAAATCGTACCTTTGTTACATAAACAAGTTATTTTAATCAATTCTTTGTACATTCCAAATTATTAACGCTACACCAATGTTGTTTTCTATACCCATTGATGCGGGTTCGTCAACAAACTTAAATCAACTGACAAAGTTTTCTAAACTGAAAAAAGTTATGGCCAGCACTTCAAAAATGCAATTATTTTATCTATTTCCAAAGGTCAAGGTAACGTAAAGATAATTATTGCAAGTGTCAAATCTCTCATGATGACAGACCCACACGCAAAATAACTATAGACCGCGACGAAGGATAACAAGAGGCTCTCAAGAGCATGTATCGCTCACCTGGGCCATGGCTGACATATACAGTTAAAATAATTCCAATATTTTAAGGGCATCGTTTTCAAATTTGTAAATAGACATTGATGTTATATTATTTTAAGTTAAACTATTTTAAAGACTGGCATCTACTTTGGTTGCAGGTGCAGACCTACTGTCAACTTTCTTCAAGGGGACCATCTATGGTCCATTGAGTCTAATTCTGGTTCCAATTGGCTAAATATTTTTAGAGAAGATCCTTGAATGCTTTCTGATAGGTTTCAAAGTTAAACTATGTTCCCCACTGGGGCCATCTTGAATGTGATGCAGACATGTTAGGCAAATTTTTCAAACAGGAACAACTATGAACCATTGTGACCAAGTATGTTTTGATAATGGGCCAAGTACTTTCAGAGGAGATCTTTAATTGTTTTCCAAATGGGTCCAATGTTAAATCCAAGTTTCCTCCTGGCAGCCATCTTGAATATAGCACGGACCTGAAAAACATCTTTTTGCAGGGCACTAACTAAAGACCATTGTGGCCAAGTTTGCTTCCAATTGGCTCAACAGTTTCTATGGAAGAAGATCTTTGAATATGTTTTCCGCTGGCGGCCATCTTGGATATAGCGTGAACTGAAAAACAACTTTTTTGCAGAAGACCACCTAAGGACTATTGTGGCCAAGTTTGGTTTCAATTGGCCCAGTAGTTTCAGAGGAGAAGATCTTTAAATGTGTTTTCCCATAGGGTCCAATGTTAAAACTATTATCCCCGCTGGCGGCCATCTTGGATATAGTGCGGATCTGAACAACAAATTTTCATCTAAGGACTATTGTGGCCAAGTTTAATTTCAATTGGCCGAGCAGTTTCAGAGGAGAAGATCTTTAAATGTGTTTTCCCATAGGGTCAAATGTAAAAACTATGATCCCCGCTGACGGCTATCTTGGATATAGCGCAGATCTGTAAAACAAGTTTTTTTTGCAGGGGCCATCTAAGGACTATTGTGGTCAATGTTGGTTTCAATTGGCCCAGTAGTTTCAGAGGAGAAGATCTTTAAATGTGTTTTCCCATAGGGTCCAATGTTAAAACTATTATCAACCGCTGGCGGCTATCTTGGATATAGTGCGGATCTGAAAAAAAACTTTTTTGCAGGGGAACATCTAAGGACTATTGTGGCCAAGTTTGGTTCTTATTGGCTCTTATTCTCCTCAGCACATTCAGAGGAGAAGATCTTTGAATGTGTTTTCCCATAGGGTCCAATGTTAAAACTATGATCCCCACTGGCGGCCATCTTGGGTATAGCGCAGATCTGAAAAGCAATTTTTTTGTAGTGGACCATCTAAGGACTATTGTGGCCAAGTTTGGTTTCAATTGGCCTAGTGCTTTCAGAGGAGAAGATCTTTTAATGAAAAGTTTGCGCCGGACGGACGACGGACGACGGACAACAGACGACGGACGACAGACGACGGACGACGAACGAAAAGTGATGACAAAAACTCACCCTGGCTATAGCCAGTTGAGCTAAAAATGTGATTGTACGGACATGAAAACACTTAAAAATGGTTCTTTGACCTCAAGGGAAAAGATCAAGGTCATGGTCATATAATAGTCACTATGGTACACAAAAATCTTCTCATGATGACAGATCCACAAGCCAAATATCTTGAGTCTGGATCAAAAGATCAATTAGTTCTTTGAACTTTAAGACAAAGGCCTAGGTAACAAAATGGTTACTATGGTACAAATCAAATTCAATGATGACAGATCCACATGCCATAATCTTTAGTTAGGGGCAAAAAATGAAAAGTTATGATCTAGGGCTATGAAATAACAAAATACTTAAGAGCCTGTTCAGTTATTGACCTGATGGTCAAAGGCAAAGTTCACTTGAAAACAATTATGCTATGCGACGATAATACGCCCACATGCAAAATATCTCAAGACTGACAAAACGATGAAAAAGTTCTGACCAGGGCTATACAATTCACTATACTGACCTCAAGGTCAAATTTTAAGGTCACAAAAAGGCGAGTACATTTTGGCATGACACACAGCCGCATGATGGCACATTCACATATCAAATATCTTAAGTCTGTTTAACAAGATGAGCTAAAAAGAGTCAAAGGTCAAGGTCACAAGAAGGTCATATTGGTAAAAGACACACAAGCCATGCGCTAAACAAGGAATTTGACCTCAAGGTCAAAGAAAAAGGTCACACAAAGGAAGTTATGGTATGTGACATTTGCCAAATATGCGAAGTCTATAATTTCAGAAACTGACTTTAAAGTCAAAAGTCAAGGTCACACCAAGGCAGAGCTATTATGGTTATCAACATATCATTTCATTTTGATGATACACCCATATGCAAAATGTCTTTAAGTCTGGGTTAAAAGATACATAAATTTCTGACTGCGATGTCAAAGGTAATGGTCACACAAAGTCATTTATGGTACATGACATACTTTCTCATGGCGATACACCCATATGCTATATATCTGAAGTGTAGGTCAAAATACAGGCCAACAGCGAAAAAGTTTTAATAATTTGACCTCAAGATAAAAAGTCATGGTCACATGAAGGTCATTAGGTTACACATCACTGCATCTCGTGATGATATAACCACATGTCAAATGTCTTAAGTCTATGTCAAAAGATGAAAAGGTTCTGACACGGACAGGCCAATAGCTAAACATTCCAGTAATCTAACCTCATACCGCCATGCCAAATATTTTAAGTCTAGGTCAAAAGACAAAAAGTTATGGGCCGGACACGACTGCATGAGCAGAAGAAGTGACAAAAGAAGGAGAAACAAATGGTCAAACAATATGACTCCCTTCGTCGAAGGGGAGACATCAAAAGACAAACGTAAACAACGTTAGGAAGTCGGGATTGCCGGACTTGGTACCAGCATTAGAAAAAACTAGCGCTAGGGTTAAACCGGTGTATGGGTATCCATACTTCAACTTTCGTGAATTACTGCGTTATTCGATCATTCGTTGAATATTTTGCGATAATCAGAATCTTGGATTAGTTATAGTTTAAATACAGGTAGACTTCTTACTCCAAGACCACTATCTTGAAAAACGATAGATTAATACAAAACGTTATTTAGAAAAATGGGCCAATGGGGGCTTGTCACTAATTCACGGCTAGCTCAATAAGCCTAGTCTGCAGGTAAAACAATCGAACTCAAATATATTTCAACAGTATCAGCGAGAAGCTAGTATACCTGTAAAATCCTTAGGTCACTTGACCCCAAAGCCATTTTAAAAGATTCATAAAGGGTTACTTGTCAACATTACTTATTACGTAAAGAATTTAAGTTATGTTCCAGTTTTCTAGATTTTCATCTTTTTGGTTTCCGTAAACGAGTATATTAATGCGCATGATAATAAGTTGTTTGTGAGTCGCGTCATATTTGGATATCTACTATAAAACTTCTCAAATGTGTTCTTAATTTCGGTAAAGTCTGGTTTGCATATCTTTATTTGTTCCATTTTCATTACTAAATAGGCTGCTAAGGTGAGTAAATTTCTCTCTGATTTTCAATTCTAATGGATTCTGTGATTTTTCAATTTATTACCTTTAATTTTGTTTGTTTGTTTGGGATTATTTGCAAATGAGTTAAGTGTATTTGTTTTCTCCTACAGTTGTTTTTGCGTTTTGGATATTTCAGCCAGATCATCGACAAAGTCAAGATCTTCAAGATGTTTGCACATGGTCAACTGTAATCCATTTTTTATTCATGTTGTGTTCCTTTGTATCCAGCCAATTACCATCAGAAATATAGTATTGTTTAAGAGATACATCCATGTGTGACACCAGTGTTGACTTCAAAAGGACCTGAGTTGTTATATTGTAGTAGGATGTTACATTCTGACTTTGTGTGTAAGAGTTTGATGATTTTCTTTTGTATGCAAAATACTGTTAGTATTCCATAAAGTATATCTGAGCATGCTATCGAAAACTTTCTTAACAGTTCCACGCAGAATATCTTGTCAACATTTAAAGAGTTGATGTAATGTTTTTGGAAGTAGTAGAAATAATGACATCTAATCCAGATGCTTTTCTGTTTATGATGTTTTTATTGCTTTTACTACATGCATGCCTTAAATTTTTTGTTGACTTGCATCAATATTAATATTTTCAACAGTTTGTACAATGGTATCTTTATCTAATGGATCTGGGCATTTTTGTACTTCTTTGAAATGTTCTATCAATCTCTTAGCCTGAACTTCTTTTATTAAAATGTTCCCTTCCGTGTTCTTTACTTTGATGGTCCTTTTTCAGTTCTTGTACCAGTAAGCTGTTTGGTTATGTTGAAAACAATACTCATTTCTCCATTTGTTGTTGCTCTTACTGCCAGATCGTCCATATATCTTCGCTTGTCTTGCCTTGCATTTCTGTTCACCTCTTTGTCATTTGCTTTGTAATTAAGTTGCAGTTTGTCTTGAAGTTTTCTTCATTTGGTATTTAAGACTTTTTGCGTGATGAGATTCCTTTCTTCTTTTTTCTGTCATGTATATTCTGACAGCCATTCTTATTTTTTTCTGGTCTGGAAGCCTATTATTTTCTCTGCTGTTTCCTTATTTAATGCAGTTTATATATTGTTGCAAGACTCTTCTATTGTGTCATTATTGTAGTTATTGTCGGTCGACTTATCAAGCACACTGTAGTTATTGTCGGTCGACTTATCAAGCACACTGTAGTTATTGTCGGTCGACTTATCAAACACACTGAAGTTCTATGTTAAAAATGCCTTTCTTGTTGGTGGTGCATTTAGACTTGGAATTTCTAGTCTTGTTCGATTGTTGACTGGTAAGGGTGCTTTCCCACAAGTGGCTTTCCCGAGCATGAAGTTTACAATTACTATCAGATGATGGTGATCACTGTAACAGCACCTCTTACTACTTTGACATCTTGTGCTGTCCTGCTCCATTTCTGATTGACGATGATATGGTCAGTTCGGTGTTTTGTTCTTCAATCAAGAGTTTCCATGTCATTTTATGTTTATCCAGGTGCGGAAATATGGTCAGTCTTATGGACTAAGTTGTAACTCAAATAAAATTCTACCAGATGTTCTCCATGTTAATTTCTAACTCAGCATCCTTGTTTTCCCATGGTATGTTCCAAGGTTGTGTGGTAAGGTCCTACTTGGACAATTATGTCTTCTCGATAACTTCATTTGTGGTATTTTTGAGATGGTGGACTAAAGCTGTTTAAAGTAATTCTGTTTTGCATCCTTATGAGAGTTGTTTGATGGTTTTTAACATTTTACGAGTCTTATTTTACAACATTTTGAATTGTATGTTGCTGATATTAGACGTTCATTTACAAGTATCATAACTTGTTCATTTACAGGTTTTCGTTCTAGCAACGTGTTTGTAGCTTGTTTGCTTATTAGGATGGTGACAACTCTCATGTGGATACTCTGATTTCCGGAGTATATTATCGTATGGCAAGAGTTTCTCAGATCTTGTTAAGCGACCTTCACTTACACCTAGAATATCTATGTTATTGCTGCATGACAACTCATACAAGTACAGATATTCCATACATCTTATTATGCCGCCCCAGACGTACTCGGGACGACATATTGTTTTTGGTCCGTTTCTTTGTTATTTTTCAGTATTCTTTCGTTCTTTCTTCCAAGGATTTTGTCCACGGATTTTCTCAAAGATGCCTGGACAGAATTCATTCATACTTGGCACAAAGTTGCACCACTATAAGAAGATGTGCATGCACCTGCCAAAATTTTCAAAATGGCCGCCATTTCCAAGATGGCCGCTATTTTACGTTACAAAATTGAAGGTTTGATATCTCAGGATCAGCTTTTCATAAATTGTTCATATTTTCTGTAAATGTTCAGTGAAATGAGAGGAAGGAATTTACGCAAATCTTTTTTCCCCAAATGGCTGCTATTTTTCAGATGGCTGCCAAAATACGTAAAAAATTTCAAGTTTGTCCGATTTCAACGAAAATTGATTTCTAGGTAGATTTTGATGCGAACAAGATGGAATCATCGAATTGGCTGCCAGAGGCGACATCAGCTATTGCTTGCAATTGCAAATCTAGTTGGATCTTACTTTTTGGTGTGAGGAGACTTGCAATCTTTTTTCTAACTTCCCCTGAGGGGTTTTCATTTGGAGTTGTTATACTTGTTGTTCACGTTCGGCCTGACCCAATCCATCAAATAGACGGTTATTAAGAGTTGTTTCTATAAATATTAGATTATGTTTCTGCAACTAGTTCTTTTTCCAGTGTGGGGTAGTTAGGCCCACGTGTAATGTCCACTCCAAGAACAAGGTGTATATCTACAATATATACCGAAGCATTCTTCAAAGAAAGTACAAACCATTAAGGACGAGATGGAATAAAGGAAATGTACCTTAAGACTCAAATAACCTAAAATGAAAATGTCTAAAAAATAAACAATAAAGTGCAGGCTGCACAGAGGCGTTTCTTAATTGCCTTTTAAGAGGGGTTGCAGGTGATGGCAGAATACCCTTAGTAATACGAGAAGCTTTAATGACGAAGTTCACTGACAGTTTGAGAATCTAGTTAAAATAAGAAAAATAAAAGAGACAAGAATATATATACAAGTACACACATACAATATATACTGAAGCATTCCTTCTAGTTTGGTGAAAAATACAATCCGATTAGGAGCAGCTACATACGGTCAAAGGAGGCATACCCTCAAGATCCAAAAATGACGAAGTCAAAAAATAGCTTGACATTAAAAGAAGCAATATGTTTTGACCAGTGCGCGTGATTGTTTGGAAATGTAAGAAGTGTTGACATGATTTTGGAAAATGAGAGAAAGGTGGTCAAAAATTTGGAAATGGGTTATAATGATAAAAATTGGAAAACACAAAGAATGTAAAGTGGATCGAGCGAAAAATGGGAATTGGGAAAAGGGGAAAACAAATGTGTAAAACGGGAAAAGGGGAAAACAAATGTGTAAAACAAAAAAAATCTTTTAAATATGTGGAAAATAAAATAATATACCCTCTCCCAATCGGGTAAAAGGTACGAAAAGCAGTAATTATACCCAAGAAAGATGGAATAACTCATCTTCCTGAGTCATATGTTGGCTTATATCTACTGGGCTACTTCCCTAAGAAGAAGCAACTAAATGAGTCATTGATTGTTACTGTTTAACAAACATTACCTGGGCTAATTTTCTTAACCAAAAGCCACCAAATTACACGACAGACAACTCAATGAAAGCCAAGATTCTGATCCATTTTCGTTATGTGTAAAGAACATTATAGGACATATGCGCCTGAAATATCTGTCTTACGGTTCAATCTGTAGGCTGTAGAACGTTTTTATAGGAAAACATGTGAAACAGCATACATGTCCGGAAATTTTCTTGTAATTGACTTAGGATATGTTTTAAGTTTGTAAAGTCCGCCAAACGTGTATGAATGATTGATGTATCCGAAGATGATGTTATTTACAAGTAACCTGTTGATTTCAAATTGAAAAGTCTATTCTTATAGGTGGAATAACAGTAATAGAACAGAAATAGACCCATTTCTTTGCTCATGTGTGCCTCCATGCATGTGTTTATTTCATATAGTTAGTATATTGTATCATTAACTGCATATACAAAGCCAAATAATCATATATGTACTTTCTTTTTGATAGCAAAAATATTATCTTAATAAAATTGTAAACTGTATTCTGTTTACGGTAGCACTGTAGGTCTGATTACTGTTTTATCAAGAACACAGTTGTAGGCTGACTGACGTATTATTTTTATTGAAATGAGCAGCATTTTGCTGTTCCATGCAAGTTATTATGTTTTTGTAACTTGAAATATTATGTGTTTCTTTTGTGGTAAAATGGAACGTGCCAGCAACCACTTTTGCTACTTTGTGAATGGAATTTTTACTGTTTCGGAGAAATATTTCACAATATCATAGAAGCACACAAAGAAGAAATATCCAAACTCAGACAAAATTACATTTGAGAAATAAAACAGCAGAAATAGCAGGATATATAACTTAGAATTATAACTTAGGGCTAATAGGCTGTATTAGATTACGTTTAAAATAGAGAAGTGGGCCATTAAGCCGTGAATTTTTGTTCATGACTTGGGCCATTTTTAGAAAATGCTCAGATGTCAAAAATCGTGCAAGGTAGTCTTTGGTACTTGAACTTCCTAGGAGTAAAATTGATATATGCCACGCGTGCGTGTTTTCTCTTACATGTAAGCAGTCGTTGTCAATAGCATTTTCTCTCTATTTAATGAAATAAAAAGGACGACAGGAAACATACCATAATCTACCAGGAAAAACACAAATAAGACAAAAGACAAACGTAAACAACGACAGCCAGATTTGGTACCAGCACTAGCAAAATCCAGAGGTAGGGTTAAACCGGTTTATGGGTACTCCAACCTCCCCTTTATCTGTCCCGTTTCCCTATAGTATAATTAACATACGAATAAAACCCAATACAGGTATACACTACTAATTCCATGACCACTATCTTGAAAGGAGAGAAAATGACAACATGTAATTTTGAAAGATGGGTCAAGGGGTGTTGGCCGCTAATCTGCTGGCTAGCTCAAGGAGCCTAGTCAGCTGGTAAAACACTGTCGCACTTTGGGCGAAAAATTAAAACTCAAAGCTTCCCGAAAGATTTGGTCAAGAATCATCATATATTTCAGTAGACTTCGGCAGTATCATTGAGAGGCCAGTATGTATGTTGAATTTTCTGGTCACTAGCTAATTAAACGGGTGCAAGCAGAGTATCTTGTCAATATCCCCTATTACGTAAAGAATGTAAGTTATGTCCCAGCTTTTCTGGATTTTTAATCAGTTTGTGGCATTTAAAAAAAAAAAAAAACATTTCCGTAAAAATTAGGATGAGGATTAAGCCATTTTACAGTGTTTGGGAAGATGGTACTACTCGAAGGACACCGAGAACCAAAACTATTTTTGTTTTGTTTTTTATCATTGTATGGCGTATGGAATTTCATTGAGCACTCCAATTTTGTTGGACCATAGGTACAACAAATGTGTATGCACAGAAACAAGCCACACATTACCACCAAAAACCTAGTGGTTGGCGCACTTATCACTACGGTGATGACTTGATTAATACTGCTATTCATGGGTTCCTTAATTGTAATCAAATAATCAGAAAATGTTGAACCCATAATTTATATTGCATAGTTTAAAAGGAGATGGTCAAAATACGTTTTACCCCGATCTGATAGCAAAATATAATAATTGGTGGTAGCCATGTTATAGTTAAATCAGAATGAAACGAGCACTCTTTTTAAGGCTCTCCCATACATAATTCCAGCAGAGTATTTTTTCAATAAGTAGCTTGAGAGGAGGGAGGTGATCAAAACATGGTTTCCCTTACTGTTATTTCTTATCGTCCGGTGGCCTTGCCAGTTTGTACCTTGAGAGGAACCAAACAGCATACCTTCCATACAGCCTATCTGTCAAGTTTTGGTGAGATCAAGTAAATCTCAAAGGGTAAAATCTGCAGTGACAGCAAGCTTTGTTAATATATTGGACAGAAATCAGTAAACTGTGAAAGACCTTGCATACTTCATTTATTTCAATTTACTTCAGTATTTTCGAGGCGTTGATCGATATTTCAATATGCTTTCTAAAAGTTAAACGAAAAACCAAAAGGAGAAAGGTCAAAATTGTTGTATTCTTAAAAAAACATGTTCAATATAGGGGAGGACAAAAGCGTAATGTCTTTCTCAAATATGTAAAGATTAAGAGATACACACTGAGAAATGAATTGGCGGAAACATTCAAACAGACTCGGAAGATGAAGAACAACAATTATGCACTATTCCATTGCTTGTTTTTACCATGCATTTGTAGAGACTTTGTCTCATGTGCATTTACTCCATATGTCTTCTTAGCTGAAATTTCCTTAACATTCATTTTTACCGTGTTTTTCACATATTGTGTAGTTATATATTCGTTAAACAGCATACAAAGTAACCGTAAGAAGGACTTACAGTCTGTAATAAAAGTTACTTTAAACAGCCTACATAATTCATTTTTTTTCAAACATCGATTTTCTTGACAATGCAGCTACAAATGCTGTTGAAATTTGGCATGAAAGTAAAAAATATCTTTTACAGTTGCCCCAAGAAGTGTGAGCGATGTACGTTTAGCTTTTCATGTAAAACAGAGAAAAAATATACTTTGTAACACAATAACAAGAAATCAGCTCTCGCGAGACAACTTATTCACAGCTACGGATATAGACACACTTGAACATGACAAACTTATCTGACCATAGAAGTGGTTTAGATAGAACTATTTCAGGCGCACAGGTTCCTATAAAGAAACCAAATTTGTCAAGAGTTTTTTGGCCTCAAAAACTAATTAACACTTTGAAGGGAACCCGAGAAGATGGAATAAATTGAAGGAAACGCAAAAAATTAATTGAAAATGGCCTGTAGAGGTAATGTTTGAGGTATACGAGTTGTATTTAAAGCACGGGGGGTCACTTCAGGTGGAATTGGTACAGGCCTGCCGCTGGCAATTTAAAAATACCCCCTTTCATATAGTTTCCCCAACAAAATTTCGACCCATTCATATAGTAAATTTCAAAAATAAGCAACCCAACTGTATAGTAAAAATGTGTAATTGGAGTCAAAAAACCATTAATTTCACAATAGGAATGTTCTTAAACATCATATAATGATATATACTTGATAAATTACAGCAACTTGTAGAGATTCTGCCCATTTGGGTTAATTTACTACCCATTTATATACATGATGTCAGAAATTACTACCCATTCATATAGTTGACAACTGCAAAAAACAGGCCCATTCCAGCGGCCCGTCTGTATATACCTCTATATAGGAAGTGACCCCCCGTGATTTAATGAGAAACATTTCTAAATATGGGTCCGACTTCCCATTATTTTCCATAGCCTATTTCAGTTCTTCAATAATGGTTAGAAAATCATGTACTAATCATGATAATAGCAAGAAATGAAAGTTTAAAACTACCCAGTTCTATTTATACCGGAGTAAATTCCCCAGGAAGTAATAAATTATTTTACTTTCGTTTTCCGTATGTAGTCATTTATTGGAAATTTCCATCCATTTTAAAGATTAGTAATAACTTTAGGGTAAGTTTATTTCTTCACTCTTTCAATAGGATAGTTTAAAGTCTCCGGGGATCTCCGAATTTCAAAATGCCATGTAGAACAAGGACATAATATCCCAGTGTAAGAGTAAGAAAAGACTTTGAATATCCAGTTGTTGTTTATTTTATATTTCTCTATCAAAGACAAGAACATTAATTTTCCTACCAATCTATCAAGTTATCTCGTGACAGAGTTTAACGGGTTTTATATCCAGGTCACGCATTTCCATTTCCACTGAGTTATAGTTCAATTTCCCCGGGCTAAGTTCGCGGGGCTAAGTTGCAGTACCAGTCCCGGGTACAGCATGTTCTGACTTCTCATCATACAGTCAGAAAGAAAACGTGTTGTCATCACTTGGTAATGTTTAGGTAAAGGTCAATGTGGAAATATGAAAAAAAAGTGCTGTAACAATTCTTAGAAAAGTATTGATCAGTATTGTCAAGAAAACATGCTTCTTCATAAAAATCGCAACAATTTATATAGGAATAAAAGTAATTTTGAAGGAGTTTATCGAATGCGACCGACTCACTCACAAACTGAATAAAGTCCGAAGGACTGTATTGTGTGAGTGATTTTCAAGTTGTGTGGGCATCCAATTTCTATTTGCCTTTTTTCAAATCTATAATTTTTCGTGGAAGATTTCTTGAATTGTACCAGACAAAATTTTTGAAATCTATTTTAAGTTTGAAATGTGTAAGCGATTTTAAGGTTTGCAACATCACTACTTTCTGTTTGCCGATACTTTGATTTTTAACTAAAAACCAAATTTTCTTCAAGGATTTCTCGGCTTGCTGGAGGGGATGGATTTGAAATTTGGTTTAAAGTTTTGAAAATAAGGGCTTTTGCATGAAATATATAGGGAAAAATGTATATGAAAAAAACTTGTTCAGCTTGTAGGTTAAAGCCCTATTGACACTTTCAAAGTGTTCATGGTGAAAGAAAACTTGGTCGAAGTTTTTAATGATTTTTGATAGTGTCAAAGGTCAAAGAAATTTCATATTTTATTGCTCAAATAAAGCAAAGGGATCGGGCGCAAGTTATAACAACATTATTTAAAGCCCGCTCCCTACAATTTACAACATATCAAATATTATACAATATAGCAGACACAATATACATTAAGAAATATTGGTGAGAATAGAAAAAGTAACAAAATGTAATTATTAAAATATGGGCGAAGGACATTTTAGCGAAATTGAATTTAATTGTGGTGGACATTTAGCGAGAGAAAAGTGTACATTTTAGCGAATGAAAATTAAGTTACCTATAAAATATTGATGGACAATTTAGCAAAAAAAAAATTAATGTAATACATAGGAGATCTAGAAAAATATAAAATATAGAAATTAAATAAAAAAATGTTTATATTTAAAAGCAAATGTATCATGGTGAGATTGGAGACAGTTTTGAGAAAGATTTTATTGCGGTCAAGCAAGTGGCAAAACTTCAAGTTTACCGAAGTTAAGATTTACACCCCAAGCTCTCTACCCTTCATTGACTCGCCGTCGTGCAAAGACAACATTGTATACATTTGTCAGGTTTTCACGTCTGATATATCTACTGTAGTGAGATTACAATGAACATATTATTAAATATTTAAAAGATAACGGCAAGACTTTTAAATAACTGCAGACGCTTTGAAATTGACGAATTATGTCAGGAAATTAATTATATCTATGTCCGTAAATGATAACACATCAAAGGGAATTTAAATGACATGACACCCCTTTTTGGTAAAAGAAATCTTAAAGAATAGAATAGTCCAATTATGAATGTTAGACTCGTCCAGTGGTATAAAAGCGAACGAATCTCACTGAAACGTTGTTGTTCAATATAGACAGCCAAAGGTAGAAGACCTAAAGGTAAATACCTGATTAGTTAATAGTATTGACGTGACTGTATAAGTCTTTCCAATATTAACGAGCTATCCAGAAGTATTATCTTTATTACGTTGTAAAAGTGATCCAGACGAGCCAAGTGGAAGAGCCAGACGAGCAACTGCTGAAAATATTATTTAAGAGCTAAAAGAGCCAGGTTATATAGAGCTCAGATCCCGAGAATTAACTCGGGTACGAACCCAAAACGTTACACTACAATGTAGACATTTGACACCGATGAATCTAACACGGGTATTAATCATGACTTCATTACAATAAAGGTTTTGCCACTTCCTTGACCGCAGCAATAAATGTGTTCAGTCACCTAAACGACTGGAATTCACAAAAAACTTGTTTAAAAAGTAGAACATTTTTTTTAGATCTCTTGTTTCCAAGTATCGGACAGTTACCGAGTTATATCTGTCTTACATGTGATGTTGTTATGTTTAACTTGTGTTTTATTTTATTTGTTTTATTTTTATCACTCATTAGAACTACTGATTCATTTTGAAATGGTCATCAATTACAAATTATCTTGCTCAAATTCCTCCCTTTACCTCCCCGTTGGTCCGAACAACATCCAAAACATGGCGAAGAGAGTAGGCAGTGACAATAGAATGTGTCGCTAACTTGTCCATCTTTTTTCTCCAATTTCGCTAAAATGTCCTATAAAAGTTTCGCTAAAACGTATACTTTTTTTGTCCCTAAAACGTCCTCATTTTTTTCGCTAAAATGTCCACCCATTTCGCTAAAATGTCCTCCGACGTTAAAATGTTATGTACATAAAACATAATTCTCATTAATTATGATCACAATGTCAGTACACTTTTAATATGATTTGATATCGGTTCAATAAAATTAACTAGAGGCTCTCAAGAGCCTGTATAGCTCACCTGGTCCATGACTGACATAGACTGCAGCCCAAATTACCTCAATGTTAAAATGTCTCATAGTTAACACATATTTCTAAAATTTGAAGACCAGAGGCTCCCGGGAATCTGTATTGCTCAAACGACTTTCAGTTGTGACAATCAAGCTTAGATTGTAAGTTATACAGTTGAACTTCAGTCTCTCATACATTGGTAGCTGGAACACCACCAATATCTTGAACTGTATTTAAAGTCTGATCATGTTTTACTATATTTCTTTGTTTGGCTTTTTTGACAAAAAATGTTCTTGCTAAGGACCACTTTCGACACCAGTTTTGAAGTCTAAACATCATTTTGTAAATGGCGGGCAATGACAATTTTCAACATCAGTTTTGAAGTCGCAACATCAATATCTATTTGGAAACCAAATTTCATTGAAATCGGACAATGTTGAATTTTCCCGCCTTTTTTGGCGGCCATTTTGAAAATTGCGTTCAACGCACAATTTTCAACATCAGTTTTTGAAGTTGCAACATCAATATCTATTTCGAAACCAAATTTCATTTAAATCGGACAATGATGAATTTTCCCGCCTTTTTTGGCGGCCATTTTAAAAATGACATTCAACGAACAATTTTTAACATCGGTTTTGAAGTTGCAACATCAATACCTATTTGGAAACCAAATTTCATTGAAAGCGGACAACGTTGAATTTTCCCGCCTTTCTTGGTGGCCATTTTGAAAATTGCGGTCAACAAACAATTTTCAACACTGGTTTTGAAGTCGCAACATCAATATCTATTTGGAAACCAAATTTTATTGAAATCGAACAATGTTGAATTTTCCCGCTTTTTTTGGCAGCCATTTTGAAAATGGCGGGCAACGAACAATTTTCAACACCCCTTTTGAAGTCACCACAGCATGGCAAACATTTTATCAATTTACTCTTAACCTTCATCTTCTATAGTTTTGGAAATAAAAGACGAAAAATATGAAATTTTTTTAAATTCTGTGAAAAAAGGGCAATAACTCCTAAGAGGGTTTTTGGATTTTCTCCAAAATTTCAGGGTGGGTAGATCTTAATATGCTGAACATTTCTGTTATTCAAAGTTGACTTCTATCGGTTATAGTTTCTTTGATAAAAAATAAAATATGTTAAAATTTTGAAAAAGGGCAATAACTCCAAAATGGGTTATCAGATTTTCTTCAAAATCGCAGGGCAGGTAGATCACTTTTTTCTGCATGTAAGATTTTCAATATCTGTAACGGTTTTTGGGTTATTTGCAAAAAAAAACAGCAATTTACCCCTATGTGCTATTTTTAGTAACGGCAGCCATGTTGTTTGGTCCTCGGACTCATCGGATACAATTTTGAAACAGGCTACCCTGGTGATGATTCAGGCCAAGTTAAGTTAAAATTGGTTCAGTGGTTTCAGAGGAGAAGATTTTTGAAAAAGTTTACGACGGACGGACGGACAGACGGACGACGGACGCCAAGTGATGGCAATAGCTAACATGACCCTTCGGGCCAGGTGAGCTAAAAAAGAGGAAATAAAGCTTTGATGAAAAACTTTGAAGGATTTTGATTGAATAGAAACCCATCCTATTTTTCTTCAAACTTTGATGGACCGTGATGGAAATCAACAAATCAAAAAGGTGGTTTTGAGATGATGCAAGTTTTGTTTACAAAACAGAAGCACATGGTAAAAGAGCTGAAAAAATAAAATGACATTATCAAGCAAATAGATCTATTACAGACAATTTCTACAGATGAATGTAATGATACATATTGAAATGACTTTTGGACACTGCTGGGTCCTCATACTTGAATTCTTCAACAAAGCTGTTTAAAATATTCCCTGATTCCTTTAATATTTTCTAACTGACTTAGTACTAAATCATGTACTTAATATAAAATTTTATTTTTCACCTGATAATTTCTATGCAGCATATGTATGCACAAAAGTCAAAGTAAAAATGCAATATTATAATCTTCAGCTTGGGAAAAATGCCTGGAAATCGATGCTCATTGTTTTCTTGTAAACAAAGTTTCCTGCTTTTCTTTGACAATCAGCCCAAAAATCTTTGTTAATGTCAACAAACAACTCTGACCAAGAAAACTTTGTCCAAGTTTTCTTTGACCAAGTCTTTGATGAAAACTTTGATAGTGTCAACAAGACTTAATTTGTGATTATCTCTTATCATAGACAGTTTTACTCACCTTTTCTATGTGAAGAGGTGGGATTAATTGCATAGGCGATTTTAATTTGATAATCCGGATAAGGTGAAGAATATGAACACAATTCTGGTACTACCAGAATTGTACAATTCTGGTACAAAAAAGGAGTACCAGAATTGTTGAAATAATTCTGGAATTACCAGAATTGTGTTTTAACATTCTGGTTTTTTCCAGAATTGTTGAAGTGAACAATTCTAGTAAACCAGAATTGTTTGTATTTTTGGACAGTTCTGAAACGGAGGATTATTCTAGAATTGTTCATTTGGAAAGACAATTATGGTATTCCAGAATTGTCACAATTCAAGTAATTCCAGAACTGCAGATTATACAATTCTGGATTTACCAGAATTGTAATAGTTAACAATTCTGGTAATACCAGAATTGTAATAGTTAACAATTCTGGTAATACCAGAATTGTGATCTGAACAATTCTGGTAAAACCAGAATTGTGATTTGAACAATTCTGTTACATCCAGAAATGTACCAGAATTGTATAATGAACAATTGTGGAATTACCAGAATTGTAAATTGAACAATTCTGGTATATCCAGAATTGTATAGTGAAAAATTCTGGTACATCCTGAATTGTATTATGAACAATTCTGGTACATCCAGAATTGTATAATGAACAATTCTGGTACAACCAGAATTGTAAATTGAACAATGCTTGTTCAGCCAGAATTGTACATTGAGCAATTCTGGTACAAGTACCAGAGTTGTAAATTTCTGAACAATTCAGGCACATTCTCACTGAGAGTTATAGGCAGGATGCAAAAATTCTTCATTTATGGCAATGGCATTTGATTTAGATGTAGCTTGATTAAGCACACATGTACATTTTTACCTTAATAACTCATTACACATTGATGTAGATAAGGCATCGTTTCAAATCAAATGCCATCAACAGTAATAAATAAATAAGGAAATCTTCAACAGTTTATGCAGCCAGACTATATATCCCACATGACACTATGCTTGAAAAGATTGTTGCACATGGTCTGTTTTTTTAACATTATTTATTTCACCCCAGGTGATGGTCAGGGACTATTTTGAGCAGAAATCTGGAGACAGAAAATTGTCCAGAGACATCAAGACATGCAAAATTCTGGAGAACCAGAATTATCCAGAATCTTCCAGAATTACACAATTCTGGTATACCAGAATTGTCCAGAATCTTCCAGAATTGCACAATTCTGGAATACCAGAATTGTCCAGAATCTTCCAGAATTTCACAATTCTAGAAAATTCTAGAAGAGAAAGGATTCTATCCTAATACTGAATACAATTCTGGTATTCCAGAATCTTCCAGAATTTTTCAGAATTTGTAGTACCAGAATTGTGTTCATATTCTTCACTTTATCCGATAATCCACCTAACGTATGCGCTCTAACCCTTAATTCTAAATTTCATCTTAAAAACGAGATTTATTCCGAATAACATTAATTGCGAAATCGCAACCACCAATTAGTTATTGTTATTTTAATTCCAGGTTTATTCGCCATGTGCTATGACAATGACTGATACATGTGCTTCCTTACCTTCTAGAAATGTTCGTTTTACATATAATTCGTTACTATATAAGCTAGATAATATACACCTGAAACAAACATATCATGGAAAGCCATATACACACAGACGTAAACAATTCACTGAAACACTAGCGGTCCATTCCTTTGGAGCCAAATCATATCATACGAATATCGCTTCAGGTGCATTAAAAGCCAGCTATTCTGAAAACGAAATTAGTCAACATATATATACCATATTTAACGGCCATATAAATAGTGACAGGTGCCTTCCAAACAATAAACATGATAAGAGTATCTTGTGGGACGATAGCGATACTGCTAGTGACCTGTCTATAGACGGAACAGAGGCATCTAACAGTTTATTACACGATAACTGCTTAGCAGAAAACGACTTACAAGTAGATGGCCCTTCTTACTCAGGAGATGGTTCGACAAATTTGACGACTGGTGAAAAAGCTGAAATATCTGAAGAACAAAATGACAAACAAATGCAAAACAAAGGAAATAAGTTGTCATTTGACAATGAAAATGGTAGCAAAGAAAGCAATATAAATGACATTGGTCAAGTAACAGATTCAAACGTTGCTTCCGACAAGTGTTCATCATCATCAGAAAGCAGTGATCTCGATAGTTTGGAAACATCAGACACATCAGACAGAATTACAGGAAACATTACACCAGACATATCTTCTACAACCATACACGACATATTATCAGAAAGAGACAATTCAAATCAGTCTATACAAAATGAAGGAATTTATCGCAAAGAAAGTGAGGATTTTACAGAAATATTGAATTTTGCCCATAGATCTGAGTGTCAGTATAAGAGTGGAATTATAGAAACAGGCAATTGGGAAACTACTGCAACTGATCAAGTTACATCTTCTAAGTCTGAAACATTTGCCAATGGTCTGTCGGTACCACCACTTGACAAAAATGGTGTCCATATATTGAATTCGGAGACAAATTTCGACAAAGAGGATATTTTAAACATTAATCAATCGACGTCACTGGACAAATATGATACTGTAGACTTGAATTCGTTGACCCAACCCGATAGATTAATTGAAACCATACAAATATCAACATCATCTGAGGCATCGGGCATCCAAACCAAGGATACGTCGGTGTCTCTCTACAACGATGATGTCCGAAAAATGAATACAGTGAAGCTAGTCGAAAAATCTAATGACACAAATACGGATCTATTCACAACACTAGACGAATCTGACATATCCCCTGATAGATCAAAAGCACTTGAGAAATCTGGCATCCAATTCAAGGATACCTCGGGACCACTGCACAGAGCTGATGTCCTTCCTAAAGATATATCAACAACCGAACAATCCGATATCACAACCATGGATACAATAACAAAACACGATAAATTTGAGGTAGTGACGAATCCCACTTTATTGATCGACAATTCTATTGTCCCAAACACGAGTCCGCTGACCGTAGTGGACGAATATGAAGTCAAAATCAAGGGAACTCCGACACCACGCGATAAGTTTGATGTTCCGTCTGTGGATATGACACAAATCGATAAATCGTATGTCCCCACCATTAAAACACGAACAAAATTGGAAAAATCGAACGTTCCTGGCATTGGATTTGAACTGAGCAATAACCAGATGAATTCATTAAATAGTTTTGATAAACAGAGTATTACTGAGAGTGTACGGGAGCCAGACAATCAAGCCGTACACAATGAACGTCTGCAAATACGTAAACCATCACAAAATGGCACTTCTTCTGTTAGATTAAGACAAAGTGGAAAATTTGTGAAGGAATTCGACAACTCTATGAATCTGATAAGCGACTTGTTATTGATAGGATCGTCTAGAAACAAGGCTCGTAGTAATGGCAATGAAACAACGTTTAGCAACAACAAAAACACTAACAACTCAAAAATGAACGGAGAGGAACTCAAAGAAGACATCTTTCATGCAAATAACATTATAAATGACAGTGAAAAAGAAAACGAAAGCAATAATACTATGTCCGAGCATAATGTACTGCACTTTGATAGCCGAGCGGACGTTTTGGATACGGGAAGAAACAATACAAAACCTCGGATGTATTTTTCATCTTCATTTCCAAAACTACAACAATCATTACAAACTACAACAGAACCTTTGTCGAAATCTGTCGGCAAGGAATATACGACAAAATTGAGAATCGACTTGTCTACTCTTGAAAAAGAGTCGTCAAAAACAAACGAAGTCCATCAAAGAATGGAGTCAATGATATCTGATTGTGAATGCCAGACTGAGGCAACTGATATTACCACAAATTTAAGTGACGATAACAGAACAGAAAAGGTGGATGATCAAATTCACGAGAACTTTAACTCAGTGGTGTTTGAAAATAACGTAATCGATGATATGCATGGCAGTCAAATGTCCAAGGAAGACACTTTTGTGAGTGTGACTGGAGAATCAGTAGGGTGTAATGGATGCAACTGTAATCCAACAGAAGGGGCTGCTATCGTAAGAAAAAACATTGATGGCAATGATTCGAATGTTGAAGACCGGCTTATTCCAAAAAACGATAATGATAATTCAACGTCTTTTCTACCTGACCTCAAATTCAAGTCACCCGAAGAACACTCGGGTCTTAATTCAAACAATAGCTTATCATTTAAAGACTATACATATACTGGCGTGGAGGACAGACATGTTACTGCAACGAAACTACAAGATGGCTTAAAAGATGATACTGCAACGAAACTACAAGATGGCTTAAAAGATGATACTGCAACGAAACTACAAGATGGCTTAAAAGATGATGAAGGTGCAAAAACGGATCAAGCTAATGATAAAATCGAGACTGATGAGTTTGTAAATGCCGAAACTAACAAAACTGAAAAAGTGGAAGAAAATCCTATCCTAATCACAATCAAACGTCTACCTCGTCCAGAAACATCAAAGTCAAAGCAAATTGCTGATAAAGATAAACTAGATCCATTCAGTTCGCTTCAGTTTGTCTTCTCTGACAAATCATCAATGACTGGATCTCCCTTTGACCAATCAGAATTTCCAACACAAAAAATGTTTGCCGAGACTCTGGCAAATCTACCTGCAATGACAGGTAAAAATACAGAATTGACTTGCCCTACATGCGGTGAACAAGTTTTCAAGACAGGAAAACGTGAAAGTAAGTATAAGAGTAATGTACATGTATTTTGCTATAGTTCACTTATTATTTTTGGTGGTTATGGCAGTTCGGAAATCACCAGATGTAATGTGACCGAAGGAAGGATCGGAAGTAGAATTGTTGATTTTGCACATGTCTAACAAAAAGTAGCCCTATTTGAAGAAATTTTCGGTCATTTTGGTCAAAATTGACGTCATAGATTAACACGGGATCCCGCAGGATTTTGTGGGGTAGTAAAGTAGTTCGTATAGACGAATACACGACCAGAAGTAGGCGTTTGTCATCTGTTGTCTTATTTTTTTATATTGACCGGAGATGACGTCATGAAACATCATATTGACCGTAGAGATCTTGCATCAAGGTAATGGAACCCACATGCCTAACCGAAAGTGAACGTTTTCCATTCGGGGACTCCAAGCCGGGAATTTCTTATTAGGCACTACTCGATCCGAAGTGATCAATGCATTCCAAAAATCTTTGGCAGTTGTCATGGGTTTCTGTAGCATATCTAGGGAGTTGTAGTACGTTCACGTTCTGTTTTTGGCAAGGGAGAAAACTCTCTAATAATTGAATTTTCCCGCACTTTTTCAGTAATCACTGTCATTAAAAAGAAAATAATTCGTTGCTATGCATATACATTTATTGAAAGGAAATTAACTCACTAGACGTTTTCATATTTAGGATGCATTATGAGGCTTTGTTCGAGTTTTTTTATGACTTCCTGCACGACTACGCTCACATGCTCATTTAACTATTCGGTTGTGGTGATAGTGACTTGATAAGCTGTTATGAGATTGGTGGTGAGTGGTTATGAGAATATTTGTAGGAAGTGGAGTGTTAATATGGGTTTGAAGGCGGGTGACAATTGTAATGGTATGTGTAAGGAATATATTATCTTGTTTAATTATGCTATTCACGACTGTCCTCATTTGCTCCTGAGTTGCTTATGACTGCTCAGATGCTAATTTCACTATTCGATGGTGTTGGTGGAATGGGAATCGTAGGCTATTAAAGTTGTAGGGGTTGGGGTT
Organism: Modiolus philippinarum; assembly: GCA_002080025.1. Lineage (NCBI taxonomy): Eukaryota > Metazoa > Mollusca > Bivalvia > Mytilida > Modiolidae > Modiolus > Modiolus philippinarum. The sequence continues at coordinate 72,833 of MJUU01023827.1, forward strand.
TTATCATTGGTGTATAGCACTTCACTCTTTTTGGGGCATAATAATCGTTAATAATTAAATAACACTTTTTCAATTACAGGACTGTTCATTCTATTTTTGTGTCTACACGTTATTGTATGCAGGCACTTTCAATTAAATCCTTTTTACTTTGGTTCTGTGTCTTCAAACACTATATTTTTCTGTATTTCTGTCCATCACATTATATAACGGCTACAGCTTACCCACACTTTATTTGCTTCCGCATCAAAGGAATATATTATCGATGCTTTCACGGATGGTTTGATAAGACAATGTAAAATTGGCATGATGAACAATTGCCATAAAAACGACATCTCTAAACTTAATGATATTTTTTTCTATATTTCGTTATATACAGTAACAATTACCAGTTGAAAGGAAAGTGATTATAGTAGGGTGCCCAATGTCCAAAAAGACGCTTAGTTTGCGAGTTTGGGTTAACGGAATAACACACGGCTATTTTTTTGTTTTATAGGCTGGAATAATTATTCAATTTTATATTTTTCATTGTCGTAGAAAGTTTCCGTGGCCACGATTTCAGTAATTTCTCATTTTTAAGGGGTTCCCTATAGCAGAGCTTTAGATATGGTATCTTTAAATTTACAGAAATTAGTAGTAGTTTCTGATATCCTGGAAAAAAGCTATTTTGATGAAAGTCAAGACCTTAAATATTGTATTGCTAGCTAGAATGTAACTTATTGTTCATTGATTTTTATAATTTGTCGGTGTTAAGTTTGGAATAAAACGGGTCATGAATTTAAGACATTTTCGTTGAATGCGAATTTACTTACGCGGGTTTTCGAAATATTTTAATTTAAACGGAAACACAACTATCAGCTGTACATATGTGCCAAAAATCATTGGTGTCATATCTGCCATTACAGAGAAATCAACAAATAAAAGCACTAAATTTGCGTAAAAACCTCAAAATTTTACGTTAATCTGATATTCACATCGCTTAATAAACCTAGAAACCGTACGATGCGCGACAACTCTAATCCATATGAAGGTAAAATAACATGGTATACCAAGTCTTATCAAATTATTTGGATCTGTTGAAGTTTTTATATTGGTCGAATTTCGAATTTTCATGTACATAGTAATGTTTTCACATTTAAATTGAGATTACACTATCCATGTAGATAATATAATATTTTGGTCCAGTTTTATTGGTTTTATTAAGTTTTATGGGTGTGCGGATTCTTATGGAAATTTACTCAAGTCATACCAAAAACAAAAATGTGATTTATTTTGTCGATGTTTTATTCAATTTTGAATTGATAAGGCTTTAAAATTTAATTCAAGGTTTCCTTTACACAATGGTTTAACAAAAAAATTGCTATTCATAATAATTAAAAGCGTCCTTTATATATTTGAGGTGCAAATATTTAAAATTACACACATCAAAAAGCAAATGCTAACCGTGAAACTTGTTTAATGAAGATAAATGACAAATTATTATAAAAAAATAAAACAATGAACTGTCTATAAAATTAACATTAATTTTTTTTAACTTTGTGAGGGATTTGTTGGTCAAATGGAGCTGACTTTTACTTGCGCGATATTATTCTAAATTTTAGGAAATGACCTTTAACCCCATTTTAAATAAAATGTGACCAAATTCCATCTCTACGACATTGTTATTTCGATGCGCCATGGTCTCCTCTTTCCAAAAATGTATAATGCAGGTGTGTGTGATTCCGTTAACCCAAATTCGAAAAAATCGTCGCTTGGGCACCCTACTATTAATATCACTGAAAAATTGGAAAGAAAACTTTTTGAATGGGAAAAGCTCGGCAAATTATAGGGAACAATACCAGTTCTCCATTAGATACGAAATATTTTCTCACAAAAATCATTGATTGGGGCGCTTTGATGCTGACGTAGATTTTTTTCTCCCATATGGTATGACAAGTCCACAGGTTCTCTTTTGTTGACTATGAATAAATTCGTCCACTGTATCTGTAAGACCAGTAAGAATCTTCACTGGGTTAAGATAAGCTGATACCAGCATCTGGTAGGAACGTGGTCGATTTTCAAAGACATCAAGCCCACTTTCTTTGTCTTATTCCATTTTGTCAGCCATGTTAATTGTCTTTACTTGGTTGTGTCATTCAAAATGATGTGGTAAGCTTGGCTTTCTCAACAATATCGATCTTTATCTTGCTTGGCATTACTATTGCGAGGCCCTCCCTGTCCTGTCTATTATAGTCTAGTCCACTTACGTTGTCTCGATAGTTTTTGGTCACAAATGATCTCCCTGAAATATAAACATTGATCATATTGGCGCAATGATTACATGGAAACAGGGAGTGCGTTTTTCATAAAACAAGGGAATGATGACATTATGTTATGACGATTTATTGTTCAATTTACTCATTTTTGTAATGTCCATATAGTCATGTGGAAATCTAAAAATTTGTAGAACAGTCCTAGATGAAAAAGCAGCAAAACTTTAAAAGAAAAAAAGGACTGGACAAACTACGAGCTTATAAACACAAAAAGTAACTTTTGCTACTGCCGGTACCATGTCGGGCTATCCCGAGTTCCTATCGCCGTCCATGTTTGTCTTTTGTCATTTTATTGTTTTTGGCGCAGAAATCTGGAATGTTGCATGTGATTGTAGTTTTCGGCCATTGTGGGTGTTTCCTTTTATATTTTCTACACAATACGTCTTATTTACCAAAATATTTGCATTTGACGAAGTAACACTAGTAAAAAAACTAGCTCTTGTAGTTAAGGATTTCTGAACAATTTGATGGTAATTGTTATACCAATCTTGAGACCACCTAATTTATCAAAACATAAAAAATGGGAGCCGGATAGTACCAATCAAATATTTTGTTTACGAATATGTAGTGGACAGGACATGTTTAGATAGGCCATACTCTTGAGGTCAATGATAATTAACAAATCTAAAATCTAAAAAAAAGATAAGGGCTAGCATGGTAGATATTAATTGGCATGTTCAAACCAATATGAAAACTATTGTATATATTTGAAGCTGAATGTACAGATCCGATCCATCGTCTGCTGTTACGTATACCTTCCCTACAAACCTTAGCAGACAAGTATAATCTGGTGGTACAGAACATTGCTGGGGACGGTAACTGTATGTTTTCTGCCGTTATAGACCAGTTGAGGATTGCAGGAGATTTCAGATTTACTAAAGACAGTCTCAGATCAACGGCTGTAAAGTAAGTGAAAATGATTTATTTGTAGATTTGGAAAAATTGATAATATTGTGATGATTAAGATATTCGGAAACTAGATCTATTCTTAATCTTAGGAAATTTCACAAGGTTCAAGAGAGTATAACGGGTGAAACACATTTTTTAAGTAGTTTATGTAGATTTTTCATTTATAAGGACCCTATTGAAAATTGTACTGAGCCGGACTCGGCGAGCTTAACCTAGTTCGTTGGCCCAATTCAAAATAAAAACCCAGTGTGGATCAACTATTTTAATTAGCCGGTGAACAATTGGTAAAAACCTGAAAAATACAATAATTAACAATCATAAGTTATGTGTCCAAAATAATGAGAATTTATAGTCCACATATGCTACCGTAGTTATGAGTAGAATTTCAACATATTTAAATACACAATAATTTGCATAAATAAACACAAATATAACGTGTGTCTCTGTAATATTATACATGGAGTTCCGGTATGTTCACGGAAGAATACAGTTGAATTGCTGTAATACACGGAATAAGTGTTCCATAATTAAATCTGGATGTATTTAAATGTCGCTAATTGGTTGTCGTACATTCTATATTTATACGAATTATGCAACTGAATAACGGAAATAATACATAAAAACTTTGAAATACTGTGATGAAAGTTGTAAATATAATTAAAATCAACAGTTGTACGTTTCAGTTTGAGATGAATATTTCGTTAAATCGATATTTATAGCAGATTATGCAATCAACGTCTAGAGCTGATATTCACAATAAACTGTTGTGTAGTTATGTTAAATAAATCCATCTTCATCCAAATATAATGAAAATATAATTATAAAACTTACACTGTTGTTGAACTAGGTTCTAAATTCCAAACTAATATCTGGACAAAACGTTTGCCTGTCGTATGATCTGATGATACGTGAGAAAGGTGGAATAGGGAAAAGCAAAGATGTGTCATTCGGTCCCGGGCATACGATATATACGGAATACTTCCCATAATAAATATAAAGATAAATTTAGATGTAACAATACACTAATTGTGACAATACACTCCCCGTCTGATATCTACTTGATATCCCTATTCCTTTATATAAACAACAGAAATTTATCATACATTCATAATATTCACTGAATATAATTATTCACACTTTATATACAATCTTCCACCAGAAGAATTATCTCGGTGATCGGCCGAGTATACACTGTCGGCTTTCCGTTGACCATCAAACGGACTTCTACTTTCCTGACGTGATCCTCGCAACTTTTAATTGCGTTGACAATTCTTCCAATCGGCCATTCACTATGGCATATACTTTTGTCCTTTACAAGAACGACGTCTCCGGTCTTCAAGTCACGTTGACTGTCGATCCACTTCTGCCTCTGCTGTAGTTGAGGGAGATATTCTTTCCTCCATCTAGACCAGAACATGCTGGCTAACGCTTGAACTCGTTTCCATTCATTTCTGTACAAGTCTTTCCTGTCGGTTGGTTCAGGAATAAACTTGTGTTGAGTCTTTTGAGTCAACAGCATAGCTGGAGTTAATATCAATGGTGACTCAGGATCTGTTGATACAGGCGTAAGTGGCCTTGAGTTGATAATGGCGCAAACTTCCGCCATAAATGTGTTGAGCACATCATGTGTTAATGTGTGTCCTGTAGATCCAAGGAGCATAGAGTCCAATATTCTTCTTACCATGCCAATCATACGCTCCCAAGCTCCACCCATATGGGATGAGTGAGGAGGATTGAAAATCCAGGATGTCCTGGAGTCTGACAAGTAACGTTTGACTGGCCCATCTTCCACGTTGATCGGGTTTACATTAAGTCATCCACAGCTCCAATAAAGTTGGTTCCACGGTCAGACCTAAATATCTTTACTTCTCCTCTAATTGATGTGAAACGTTTGGCTGCATTAATAAATGCAGAGGAGCTCATTTCTTCGACCAGTTCTATGTGGATGGCTCTGGTTACTAAACAAGTAAACAAGATGGCCCAACGTTTGGAGTTAGCACATCCACCACGTGTTTTTCTTGCTACTATCGTCCAGGGTCCAAAGGCGTCTACTCCTACATTTGTAAAAGGAGGTGCTGGATCAAGACGATCCCCAGGCAAGTCTGCCATAATTTGACATTCTTCTTTACCTCTCAGTTTACGGCAGGTAACACAATGACGAATCAGAGAGGATATCAACCGTCTAATTCCGGTTATCCACCAACCTGCAGATCGAATTGCACCATCTGTAAGGTGACGACCTTGATGTTTGGTCTTCTCATGGTAGTGTCTCACTAGGAGAGTGGCAATGTGGTGACGTCCGGGTATAATTAAGGCATCTTTTCTTTAATACCCAAGTCCGATTTAGCAATGCGTCCGCCAACTCTTAAAAGTCCCTTTTCATCAAGATACGGATTGAGATTGGCAATCGAACTTCTTTTACCAACAGGTTTCTTGTGACTAATACAATCTATTTCATCTTGATAAACTTCACGTTGTACTGAAGATATGATGAAGTCTTCTGCTTCTTGAAGTAAAATGTCGTCAGGTTCAAGCTTTGAACTCCCGTTCAGACGTAAACGGGACGAACGTTTCAGGAATGCAATTCCACGTATAAGGGCACTCCAGTCTGAGAAGTGCTGGAATCTCTCAGTCCCTATGTTAGGACTATCTGGTGTAGCGAGTGTTTTGGCAACAGAAATCTCTGAAGAACCATGTACATTAGGACGAATCTCACCATCATTGTCGGGGTCTACAAGCTGGTATACGACCCGAGGGTTTTGACTGGGTTCACAAGAGAGAAGGCGTTTAGGTCCTAATAACCACTCACTATGATGAATGTCACTAGCTGGCAGTGATCTTGTGGCTGCGCCAGCAGGGTTTTCACTTGTGTTCACGTAATTCCATTGTTCTGGACTGCTGAACTTTCGTATTCTTTCTACTCTATTCCCAACATAAATATAAAATCTTCTGGTGTCGTTGGAGATGTAACCAAGTACGACCTTGCTATCTGTATAGTACTTGACACAATCAATGGACAGGTCTAGCTGTTCTAACGCACACTGTGCAACTTCTACTGCCATTACTGCAGCACAAAGTTCCAAACGAGGAATTGTGTGTCCATTTGTTGGAGCAACTCTAGCCTTTCCCAATACAAAACCAATTTTGGGATTACCATCTTCATCTATTGTGCGAAGAAAAACTACTGCAGCTACTGCCTTTTCTGACGCATCAGAGTAAACATGAAGTTCTTTGGTGACTGTTTGGCTTAGGTAAGGTACATAAGTACGTGGTATACGTAATGTTTCTAGTTCTTGAAGTTCGTCTCGCCAAGCTTCCCACTCTGAAGCAATATCATCCGGGACTGGTTCGTCCCAATCAACCGTTGTTGAAGTCAGCTTTCGTAGAATCAGCTTCCCTTGGATGATCACTGGGGCTAAGAATCCAAGTGGATCATAAATGCTGTTTATCGTAGATAATACACC
>MJUU01023827.1:81216-125885 GCA_002080025.1 Modiolus philippinarum
GGCAGAATCTGGTGACGGGATTTCGTCTCTGCTGCTTGGAATATAATCACATTCTACCAGAACTGGCAGTTCTAACTCTTCATATCCATGTAAAGATTGGACTACAAATCCTTTGGCTCTTCTGCCACTGGTGGCAATACGACCTGAACAAGTGGCCAGGGTCTGGTTTGTCTTCAATGTTGAAGAGTTCGAAAAACTCTGGTGATGCCAGGGACCTGTTACTTTGGTCATCAAGAACTGCATACATTTCAATGGTTATGCTTGGGTTGTCCCTATGATGTACTCTGACAGGGATGATCTTTGCACATGATTTGCATGTGTTATTTCCACAGATCTCTATACAAGATGAGTTTACTGTTCTGTCAGTACTGTTGGCATTACTTGCCTCCCCGCCGTTCTGTTGCACGGTCTCCCCGCCGTGATGTTGAGCGGGGCCAACTGAAGATGCCTTCCTGACTATGTGTAAGGCAGTGGTGTGTTGCTTGCTTCCGCAGTCTCTGCAGGAAATCTTCGCCTTGCAGTCTCTGCTCCTGTGGGTTGTAGAGGCGCAACACCTAAAACATAGGTTGTTTTGTTTGAGGATCTCTCTCCGCTCCTCAATTGATTTGGATTTGAATCCTCTACATTCGTCTAATGAATGTCTTGTGTTGTGTATGACGCACCTGTCTGGTGCTCCATTCTCCGTACACTGGGGCAGGGTGCCCCCAATGTCTTGACTGGACTTGTTAGGATATCTGTCAACATCAGTCTTGTGAGATGCTACCCGGGTTTTGGCCACGGGTGGTTTCCTTCCTGGATACTTTGGAGTTGTTTGCTGTTCTTATTCATAACAGAATCCGGGATCATTTTTGATTTTGCTCATTTCCCGAATGAATCTGGAGAATTCGGCGAATGGTGGAAATGGTACATCCTTGGACGACTTATACCTTGCGGCTCTCGTTGTCCACTTTTCATGGAGTCCATAAGGGAGCTTACTAACAATTTGCCTTATCCCAGATTAAGAATCAAAATATCCCAGAAGTGACTGGAATTTAGGATTCTGTTTGATGTGTTCGATCTCCGACAATAAATCGGACAACTCATACAGACGTGCACTGTCCTTGTTTGTCAGTTTTGGGAATTTCGCCAATCTGTCCATTATTGACGCTTCCACCATTTCAGGGGATCCATACCTGGTATCTAAACGATCCCACAGCAATCTGAGACATTCAGATGACCTCCTCATACTTTCAGCCTATTTTGAAGACTCAACTCCCAGCCATTTTACTAGGAGGTTTAACTGTTGTGAGTCAGACACTTTGGCTTCATCAACAACTGACTTGAAGCTATTTTTCCACACAAAGTAGGATTCAGCACGGTCGTTAAAATTAGTAAGACCAGATAACAATATTTCCTTATGGAGAAGGAATCTGGTTATATCTGAAGTCTGGTTTACAGTCCTGTCATCTTCCAGGTTTACTGCTTGTGAACTTGGTATCGTTGTGTCACGTGATAAGTGCTGACGTGATGGTTCAAATGCTGGCGCATCTCTGTTAAGCTGAAATGTAACAGACTGAGATCTTCGAGGTGGTCCAGCATAAGCTGGAGTAGATGTTACCTCTGGTGCTCCATATACTACTGTTGGAGTTGATGTAACTTCTTGTGGTCTGGAGGCCCCATATACTACTGATGGAGTTGACGTGACTTCCGGTGGTCTGGAGGCCCCATATACTACTGACGGGATATTTTGTACCTCCTCATTTGAAACATTGAAGGAGTGTTCTTCAACATATTGTTGAACCCGTTGTAGCGGGTCTGCTTCGTCTATAGGCAACTGACTTCGCTGGTCTTCACTATCAACTCCTGTTTGACTACTATCGTCATCCAGGATCTTGGCTTCAGTTTCTGCCATGACAGCCTCTTTTCTTGCCACTAGCAATGTTTGGTCGGCCTTTAACTCGGCTCTCTTCCGAGCTGCTGTAGCTTCCATCTCTGATTTTGTAGAGCTGTTGCTGCTTCCATCTCTGACTTTTGTAGAGCTGTTGTTGTTTCCATCTCAGCCTTTCGACGAGCTGTAGTTACTTCCATTTCAGCCTTTTGAGGAGCTGTAGTTGCTTCCATTTCAGCCTTTCGACGAGCTGTAGTTGCTTCCATTTCAGCCTTTTGACGAGCTGTTGTCTCTTCTAACAGGGCTTCCTGTTTGGATAAGGCAGCCTGCTTCTCTGCAAAGGCTAGACTTGCTTTCAGAGCTTCCGCCTTTGCCTTCTTTCGTCTTAACAGAATGGACGCGTCTGTACGTGTAGACGTCCCACCTTGTGATTTGTATTTACTATTGTGGGACGATGAACTGCTACTAGGTGCCTTTGCTGTTTTCTTAGGCGTCAGAGCCTCGCTTATTTCCTGTAGATTACACAGGGCGTTGTCTACCTTCTTTTGCCGGAAGCTTGACAATGTTGCACAGGCTTCCAATTCATGTTTGCTGTCTTCGGTCCTGCTGGATTTCAGAAAGTCCTTATATGCCCTGAGCTGTTTCTGGTACCTGGTGTTTGCTTGTGCAATTTTTTGGCCCAGGTTTAACTGGTCCCCTAAGTTAGCGGGAGGATCGTCTGCTTCTTGGAGCAGGGCTTCAAGCATTGTCCATAAATATTCTATGTCTTGACAATGTTTGTCACATGTTTGTGAGTACTGTTCTTGCCCTTTCTCTGTAAGTGTCCGGACCCTGGTGTCCGGAACTGTTGAAATGGCTTCCTCGGGCATATCAGTGGGATTTACACTCATGATGAACGTTACTTAATCCAGTTGTAGCTTTGTCGCCTGGAACAGGAACAATGTTACCGTAGTCGAGTGACGGTGTTGTCTTCTGTCCGGGAACAGGAAGAAACAGTGTCCTGTAACTGTGTTGCCTGCAGCAGGAACGGTGCTACCAGTGGTCCAAAATGAGGTCTGGAACTCAGGCTGGTTCTAGTGTTTATACTGTACGGGGACAGTAAGAAACCAAGTGTTTTTACTGTACTGAGTCCACATATGCTACCGTAGTTATGAGTAGAATATCAACATATTTAAATACACAATAATTTGCATAAATAAACACAAATATAACGTGTGTCTCTGTAATATTATACATGGAGTTCCGGTATGTTCACGGAAGAATACAGTTGAATTGCTGTAATACACGGAATAAGTGTTCCATAATTAAATCGGGATGTATTTAAATGTCGCTAATAGGTTGTCATACATTCTATATTTATACGTATTATGCAACTGAATAACGGTTGTTTATCTTCCTCTTTTGGACGGAAATAATACAAAAAAACTTTGAAATACTGTGATGAAAGTTGTAAATATAATTAAAATCAACAGTTGTACGTTTCAGTGTGAGATGAATATTTCGTTAAATCGATATTTATAGCAGATTATGCAATCAACGTCTAGAGCTGATATTTACAATAAACTGTTGTGTAGTTATGTTAAATAAATCCATCTTCATCCAAATATAATGAAAATATAATTATAAAACTTACACTGTTGTTGAACTAGGTTCTAAATTTCAAACTAATATCTGGACAAAACGTTTGCCTGTCGTATGATCTGATGATACGTGAGAAAGGTGGAATAGGGAAAAGCAAAGATGTGTCATTCGGTCCCGGGCATACGATATATACGGAATACTTCCCATAATAAATATAAAGATAAATTTAGATGTAACAATACACTAATTGTGACAATACATAAGTTATCTCTGGTGGCTTTTATGGGCTATCCTAGGCTGTCAAGTTTGCATTTCAAGTGCTTTTAAATCTGATTTCAATTTTTATGGTTTTAAGTGTTAAATATTTATAACAATCTTTAATACTCGTATCTTATCTAGTGCTTTCAGTTTAATTTTATTGTTAAACTGATATTTTATGTTTTGTATGTATGTAACTTGATATTGACTGAATAAACATTATTATTATTATTATATCAAGATCAAGATACATGTATATGCCATTTTTCCATTCAATGAACTTGGTGGCCAATGAAGCTGTTTTCTTATGTCTTTTCTTGGATAACATAATACAGCTTTAAATGAATATTTTTTTATATTGTTGAAGTTTTTACACAAATTATAGAATCTTAAGGATGTATTCTCCTAAGGTTTCAGTCTTGTTCAAATCTCGTTTATGAATTATTCTTAAAAATTGAATTATTAACTGCTATTTTTTATTGATTTATATTATATAATGACCCAACCAAATTGTGTCAAAAAATTATGAACATACGATAAGTAGTTTTCGAGAAATGGAAAATTTTAATTTTTGACCAAATTTGACCATTGATCTCTGTTAGAATTAAGCCGATTTTGGGGTAGGGTAGCTGCGGAACCGTAGCTCTATAGGTCCTTTTATTTTTTTCTGATTTTGCGGACCATAGAGTTACGGATTTTCCCCTATATAAAACTTGCGATTTTGCGACACGAATTTTGTCGCACGTTTGTGGGAGTTTTTTGACAACCGGACGCCAAGCGGGGGCAGTCTCATTTTGTATTTCGTTTCTTAAAATGTTTATCCGCAACCTTCCATATTTATTTACCAATAAATATTCATTTTCTGCTCATTATCATAACAAACGTCATCGTTGGGGGCAAACAGCCTTCGGTCATCTTGCTGACATCAATCTCATTGGGAACGAGACTTTTCGGGAGGCGGGACTAAATGCAAATCGTAGCCGGAATGGATATCCCAAAGTAAATATTTTGTTAATCTCTGGATTGAATATAAACTTTTCTCACTATTGCAAAGCTTTTTGAATGCAAATAATTAATTCATTTGCATTTAAGAAATATTCCTGTAGAATTTTGAGATATCCGTTCCGGACATGACTTGGCATTTATTGCCGCCTTACAAAATGTCACGTGACTGCGATATTCAAAATGGCCACAGAAGTAGGCGGGATTACATTTATATTTGGACAGTTTCCTTTATAAATAGATTATTATGACTCACCTTGCATAATAATATGTTGTAAGTATTAGAAAAATGTTTGAGGAAACGAAATGAACAAACTTTGGTAAGCGTACTTGGCGTCAGCCTGTCAAAAAACTCCCAGAAACGTGCGACAAAATTCGTGTCGCAAAATCGCAAGTTTTATATAGGGGAAAATCCGTAGCTCTATGGTCCGCAACTATCAGAAAACTAGCACAAGGACCATAAGAGCTACGGTTCCGCAGCTAGGGGTAGGGGTAATAAAAATAATTTTTAAGAAGAGTACTCATCTTATTCATACGATTTCCTTTCTAAGTTCTTCAAGATATAAATGTCAGACTATTTAAACAAATAATGGTGAGTTTTTTACTGTGTAGTTGATGGGAATTTTGAAAAATCTAGATTTTTATAGATTTTATGAAGTCTTGAATTTGACCAAAATAAGCAACATTTTCTTACAAAACTTTCTTATATCATCACGGACCTATGCTTTTTATTAGTAATATTTCTTCAGACTCGTGAGTTTTAACAATCTGGAAACTTTGCTTGATGCTAGAAATCGATATTTTAGCCAAAAATGGTCCCAAAATAGGCCAAAATTGGTGAAATTTGCACAAAATCGTCAAAAAATAGGGTTTTCAAATGACTATAACACAAAAAAAAAAAATGCGCACGGACATATGGCTTTCTCTCGAAAAATGATTTTTTCAGGGTCTTAGCATTATAAAAATGTAGGTTTCGGGAAAAACTTGATGCAGGAAAATTTTGACCCCTCAGGAGAATACATCCTTAATAAAAACACATGAGAACTTGTTAGGGAAGTAAGAGAAATCCTTGATGAATTGTTAAAATCGGGTTACCATTGTGTGTCTTAGACATCTAGTAATAAATACGTATTCTGATTTCTGACCAAAAGAAATCTTTTAATATCTCATTCATTCTACATGCTGACAAACTTACATTTTATGTAGTGCAAGTCATCAACCAACAGATGTTTTCTTTATATTGTTTGCCTACTCTTTAGGTACTTAAGAGACAATCCATACCAGGAAGATGGGTCACATCTAATGTGCTTCCTGTCAACGGAATCATGGGAAGAATATCTGAAACGAATGAACAGAGATGGTGAATGGGGAGATCACATGATATTGAATGGTATAACTGATGTTATTGGACGTCACGTGACTGTGTTAAGTACATCTGGGAGCGTTGTTCATTTGGTGCCACGTCATACTATGATTCATGATGATCAGACGTTGGATTCAGTTTATTTAGGGCATGTTGGTGGGACACATTATGTTAGCCTCAGACCTAAAGATTGGGAGAAGATATGGCCAATCAGTATGTAAATTAATCATTCTTTTATTTGATTGAGAATTCATGCAGGGGGCTTGGATTTCGACTTTCAAATTTAGGAAAGTAAGTGAGAACCGAACCGTCAATCAAAAGAACGAACAATCCATGGACAACGGACACACTAAGAAACAAGGACATCACTTAAGTACGAGACAAAAAAGAAAAATGAAGACACACATACAGATGAACAACACGGACCCAATAAAAACCATGGGTGAGATCAGGTGTACCGGTAGAGTAAGCATCTCCTGCTTCTTATAAGACACCTTAGGAAACCTAGGCCAAATAATAGGAAGCGAAGCTTCCATATATTTTGGAAACTGCAATTTTGTTCCCAATACTATGAGTTGAAACAAGTATACTCTGACAAAAGTCAGAATACTCAAGCTGAGTTTTAGTTATTTTTTTCATTGATTTATATGAAACTTATCTTTGCATATGCAATGGCAATTTTGACAAGTTACCGATCTTTATTCATGCACAAATTGTTACTAGTATGGGTGATAGGAACAAAGCCGAAAGATGCAACAAGAAGCAGTGATAGAGAGATAAAGATTGACAACTACTAAATACGTCAAGTGTGAGAAATATAGTACCAAGTATGCAACTGAGATGTTAACAACACACTCAGAACTCTTCGATAGTTTTGTGAAAGCTGATATTATAGGTAAATGTCGTCGGATTGTTATTAAAAATGGTGATAAGCAAAATTACCGAGAGTTTCGAGCGTTGTCAGTTAACATATATCATTAACTACAAGTTGCTAATCTTTATAATGTCACTGTAGAGAACAAATAATCAAAAATAATTTAAATAGAAAGGCAAGAATTAGCTAAGGACATATAGATGATTGTTCGATCCGTTTACTGTTTACACCAATAATTCACTGTTTTATGCATTTTGTGTAATTTGAACAATGTCCATTTGTTGTTTTCTGTGGTATTAATTTGTTGAATTTGACATAGTTCTCCCCAAAATTTATCAACTGATGTATTGTCAGGAAGTCCAAAGTCTGGCATCAGCTGATAATCCATGAACTCATTTGCTACTTGTCGAGTTCTCGCTCTTGTAAGAACATCAAAATCTCAGACATATTTTACTGACTACAATATATTATTTATTATAAAGTTTGTTTTTATTTAGGCTGAAACTATATTTGGTAGCAGTTTAAGTTCCTGTTAACTTTTAATACATGAATGACGTCATCAAGATGAAGAACAATAATAAAAGCGTGGTCCCACTGCTTCATTTTCGCTGATTTTATTGCGATTTTGTCTCATGTACAGATGAACAGTTGCTTCAGACCCCTTTATTTTACTCTTGACTTGACCCATAGATCCAGTAGTGAAGTTTGCAATATTCAGATGCATTTTTAAAGCCTCATACAAATTCTTTCGTTCCGAAGCGTCTAGTTAACGTATAGTTGGATTTACTGTGCAGGGTCCATACAAAGACCTTTTCCTTACAAATGATTTATTCAATCTGTATTACTTAATTACCAGTTTCAGGTGCGAAGAACTCACCGGCAACCACAGCCCCCACTTTCGGGTGGTGGGCACCATCTGGTGTAAAACTCGCCAGTTTGAACAATTATAGCTTACGCTTCAGTGAACATGCGCGGGAAAATATTTACATTTAGATAAGTGCTACCGTAGATCGGTCTCATTCTGTATGATGCTGTCGAATAAATTACTGGTTTCATATTTGTTGTAGCTACTGCTGTTAATTAGCCCAACCTGTACTGGTATATATAACAATAAAAGAAAATATTCGGAAAGCCTACAATTTTTCTCCGGAATCATAACAAAAATGTCCAATTACATACTGATATTAGTCCGCAAATAGAAATAGTTCGTAAAATGTGACATTCAAATTTAATAGAAACGTGAACTTCAGATGAACACTCACCAAAAGATTGACGTCCAAGCATGTATTTAGCGAACTGCAAAATTTGAAAATCAAATATTTGGCACGAACGATTTTAGCATCGTAATAGGAAGCGAAGCTTCCATATATTTTGGAAACTGCAATTTTGTTCCCAATACTATCAGTTGATGAAATCCCTGCGTGGAGGGTTATCGTTCTTGGAAGTATACGCAAATTGACGCATCAATCTTTCAGAGAAGATTTCTAAAATATGTGTAAAAAATAAAGCATATAAATGCGTTGCTTGATGGCCATTCAAACATGTTGATGGTAAAATCGAAATGAAGAAAACAGAATAAAAACAGTTTTACTGGGGAAATGCTGGTACGAAACTAAAGACATATAACATCATTCGGAATTCCACTGCATCGAAAAGGGTCATGATAATAACCGAGAAATTACGAATGAATATATGCAGCCATGACAACGATAAAGCGGATCAATATCGTTATGCAAGAATTTTGAGTATTACAACTTATACACAGCCATGCAGTATAGACAAGACGCCAGGGAAGGTTTTGTCAGCAAAATAAATGCAGCTATGTAGTTACTTCGCGACGGTTGTTTTCACTGCTTTTAATAAAGATTGCATGATCATTGACATTGCGACGACAAGTTGCTATTGTAGACGTGCATCCATTGCTCATAGCATACGTTCAGGACTGGCATTTATTCATCGAACGTATACATACAATCTATTTACAGGGAATCCAATCACAATATGAAGTCTTACCTCGATGCAGAGCGTTGACAATGCCCACTCCTTTGTCCCAAATTTTGACTCCTGCTTGGGGACTGCATCTTGTTATATACTGACGTCATGGACGTATATTTGACCAAAAAGTTTCCAAATAAAATGGCATTATGCTTTCCAATAACATAATGCTCAAATGATTGAGAAAATTCGTCAAAACAACAAGCGTCTGCTACCCCGGAAATATACTTCCAGGATCGATAACTGCAATGATCAAAGGGCTTGATGTACTGTGACTAGGAGTTGCGTCAGGATGTAGTATGGCCTGATAAAAATCTGTTGGAGTCATATATAAATATATGAAAATATGAACAAATTGTCATGACAAGAAAATGATTTTCAGTGGAACTTGATCTTCATTCCATTGTATTAAGACCTATTTCTTAATGATTATATGATCATTTTTTTTTTTATTTTCCGGCAATTTTATTGTATTGATATAAAATCTTTGAAGTTGAATCAATCCATAAAAGACCAATAAATATTTTTTTTTATTAATGACAGGAATGTCAGGGCAAGTGCATAATTTAAGGTGTAAAATTTGAGAATTGGAAGCAATGTAGAAATATGTGTTATTCTCTGCATATAGTCAATTAGAAGCTTTATCTCTCTGATGTTAACTAATAATACCAGTAACTGCTGGGAGAGGTTACTCAGTAGGGAAGAGTGGGAACGGGTATTGTTACACCGTCTAAATCATGGACAAAAACAAAGGATCCCAAAATTCCAGACGTGCACTTAGGTACAAACTAACAAATAAATTGGGTAACCTTAGGCATCCTACCCCTGGAAATAAGTGTCAAGGAATAGACGAATTTCATATTTACGGGATGACTGCTAATTTAGCATGTTTTTCAAAGGGACGTCACTCGCTAACACCCGTCATTCTGGTTTTCGGTCTCAGTAGGGAAAGGACGGTCAGTAAATATTTTCTCTGGCAACGGTTACGATTTTCACTGTGGTAAGTACCCGAATAGCTTGAAATAATTTATTTAAAGACAATCGAGATATTACCCCTTGTCCAGTGATAGATACCCATGTATTCAAAATCTACTGCTGTCCCTTATTACAATGGAACCGTAAACCTGAATGTCGGGTCAGTAGGTTACTTCCCTTTGTGGAAAACGTTATAAAAAGTCGGGATAAGAAATAAACATGAAAGTGGTCTATTAAGTCAGTATTATAAGAGCGGCGATAACAAAAAAAAATGCATAAAATAAAATATAAAAAATGAATAAACTTACCCCCACCCCTCAAAAAAAAGAAAAAGAAAACAAACAAACAAACAAACACACACACACACACTTTATTGATATTAGCAAAGTTTAAGTTATTATCATTATTTCGTAACAAGCCCTTGTGTTCAGTGCAGAGTAAATTAAAACATTGGGAATCCAAAAATGCGAAAGATGTATGAAAGCTGATAGACATGAGGTTAAGTACCATTGCAGTGTAATTTTTGCCTGGGAATCATATTTTTCATATTATATAAACAACTTCTTTTATGTTGGCGTTATCTATCAATAATGCTCAGAGCTTCTTTTCACATACGGACTTCTAAACACAAATTGATTTTTTAATTACGTTTCACAATCTTCAAATACTATATTTTTGGATTAATTGTGTCGTAATGTTTCGTCTCCATTGGCGGACAAACCTGTTTACTTGATTTTTACCACAACAGCAATAATCATTATTTGATCTTAACCTTTGAACACATGCAGCGTAAGGGAAATTAACCCTTGTCACATATGTATTTTCCAGTGCAAGCCTAAATTGACTGTAGTCTGGTCCGTTAATACTCCGGTTTGTCTGTTATAAATCGCCGTGGTGAATGGCACACATGCACTTGTTTCGGAAAAAAATACCCCGGAGGGTATTTTTTTTTAAACTAGTGCCTGTGGAATGGCACCGCGGCTGATAAAGTCCTCAAAAAGGGGTTCCAATGGAGTTCCGTAAAAAGGGATTCCTGTCAATTTTTTTCCAGTTTTTATTGAGTGTGCCTAAATTTTGCATGAAATTTTTAAAGTTTTGCAGAAAAAATCACGGGGTCTACCCAAAACACCTCCTCCATGTGATCCGTTATACAACCGAATTGCCCTGAGTGGCCGTCTGCGAACCAACCTTTCTGGCTTTCCTTTGAATGGAACCTTCTAAAATCGTATATAAAAAAAACTGCCGACCACAAATAGTTTAAGGAAAAATAAGGTTTGTACAATTTTTGCTTTACTTTGTCAGTACTTTTAGGTAAAGATTGAATAATTTATTAACTTTTGTCAGTACAAATATAACTATTCTGCAGGCGAGTCATTACCTATGGCTATGCCAAAGCAAAGGTGCAGCTTTAAAGTGAGGTAAAACTTGAAAGATATGCATATTTTTTTTTAAATTAATTGGGTTAAGAACATATACTGTCCGTAATGTTGTAAAAACCAATGTCAAACTCTAACATGTTCACTTACTTTGAAAAATCGGCAGAAAACAAAACCATCTCGTCAGTAGTACAATGTAGTTGAAATTTAGGAGACGTCGCTCAGCCTCTCAGGAGGTTGCTTCTTTTTTAAGTGATAAATATTTTCGGGTAGAAAAATGTCCGGGGGGATAGTTATTACTAGGAAACTAAAGTCCATGGACAGACATTCCTGGGAAAATGAATCCAGGAGGACATATATTTCTAGGAAAATATGTCCTCGGACAACTATTCCTAGTAAAATAAATGTGCGGACATGTCTTTCTATGAGATTTATTCCGTCTGGACAAATTTTCCTGACGGACATATTTTACTGCTACAGTACTTGAAATGAAAAAGACGTTATAAAATGTTTTTACACGATTTATGCCGCTGTATTTCATATTTTATGTCTCCTTTACTGAAACATATACCGAATGAAACAAGTGCCTGTGACTGTACCGTATATTTACAAGCTTGACATTGATTTCTATCTTTGTATCTGTCTAGCGTCATTGTTTTGGGGGGTCTTTTGTGTCTGACGTAATTTTTTTCTGTGTTCTCGTTTTGGCCATGTCTTTGGACTTCGATTTTTGTAAATTTCACTTCTTTGTTCCTTCGGTATTCTACTGCCGTTGTTTGACAACGCATAACACAAGGAGTCACAGCTACATCACTTGAAAATATTCAAGCTGTAATATCCTTTACCGGGTGGATCATTAGTCGTGCTTCAGAAAGGGTGGTTCCAGTTGCATGGGTTTAAGGAGAGTGTAGTTCCAGTGAATTTTTTGGTTGATTTTTTGCATTTATTCAGCATGATTTTATTTCATAAATAGGGGGTCCATAAGCCAGATCCTTCCCTCTTGTTCTACCAATGCCATCTTCCTATTGTCCCTAAATACTGACAAAGGGAAGGCCTACAATATACAACAGTTTTTCAGCGAGTGAATTCAGCTTCGCTTCCACATAGGTTATACCTATCCTCATATTAATTCAAAAATTGAAATTTGCTTAAAAAAGCTTGTTCTCCAAGAAGTACACTCATAAAGTGTCCTAACGCTACAATACGCATGTAATGTATAAAAGGTTTAATGTTACAACCCAGGTTTTATGTGTTGCAATTTTTAATAATTATAGTTCATGAATATTCATTTGAATTCCGTCAGTTTGATAGGTGAACATCGATCACATGGCATATCAAAGTGAAGTTGCAATTCCCATAAAGCATTCACGTGGCGGGTGAATTTGTAAAAATAGAAACCCAAGGTACATGATGTACTTTCCTGTAAATAAATTTGTTTTTATATTTCTTTTTTAAAATGTAACTTTAAGAATTGAATGCATTATTTTGAAGTTTCATAGGGATTGTGAAAGTGTTGACCGGGTGCACATTTTAAACATGAAGCGCTACCCCGCTTCATTAAAAATATGCTTCGGTCAACACTTTCATACCCTAATGAAACTTCAAAATAGTACATTTAATTCTTTTGAAGTATGGTCTCCTGAAAGTAAATATACAAAAGCATAATGGACCATAATACTGCCTCATTTTTGCATTAATTATGGATTAAATGAAGAAAAAAATACAGAGGAAAGCAAAATAACGAAAAACAAATATTCGAGCCAGACTTCACATTAGTGTACCAGAATTTATGGTTCTAGACAAATGAAGATTAATCTCAATTAGACATAGGCTATGGCAATCTTACTACGAACTAAATTGTACTGTTTTAAATATGATGACGTCCAAAAACTATTCAGCATGACTTTTCTACACTGCATACTCTTCATACGAAGTTAATTGACGTCCAAAAACAATTCAGCATGACATCTCTACTCTGCATACTCTTCATACGAAGTTAATTGACGTCCAAAAACAATTCAGCATGACTTCTCTACTCTGCATACTCTTCATATTTATCTAATTTGCAAAAGATGTAGCTTAGAGAAAATATTAGGACATTACGCCTGAAAAACATTTTATCAAAATATATTCTATAACACCTCTTGAAGCTAAGCTAGTGAAAACCTAAGAAAATAGTCAAAGAATTCGTTATTTATGTCTTAAATGGGAGACGCAAATGTACTTAGATTACAAAGTTTACGTCCTATATTAAGGACCAAAAACTGAAACATGCAGTATTCAATATTGTTTTAAGATATTTAGTCATTTTTATGCCCCCGTGAAACAAAGTCTGGGGGGCATATAGTTTTTGGTCTGTCTGTCTGTTTGTTTGTCTGTTTGTCTGTTTGTCCACAAAAAACTTTAACATTGGGTATATCTTTTGAATGGTAAATGATAGGGCTGTCATATTTTGCATGTGTATTCCTTGTGGCAAGACCTTTCAAATGATACCAAAATTTTGGACCTCGTGACCTTGACCTTGACATGTGATGGACTTTTTGAAAAAAAAAAAAATAAACTTTAACATTGGGTATATCTTTTGAATGGTAAATGATAGGGGTGTCATATTTTGCATGAGTATTCCTTGTAGCAAGACCTTTCAAATGATACCAAAGTTTGGACCTCGTGACCTTGACCTTGACATGTGATGGACTTTTTGAAAAAAAAATAATAAACTTTTACATTGGGTATATCTTTTGAATGGTAAGTGATATGGCTTTCATATTTTGCATGTGCATTCCTTGTCGCAATTCCTTTTAATGGGTACCAGAATAGTTGACCTTGTGACCTTGACCTTGGCCTGTGAACAACAGCATAAAACATTTAACATTGAGCATATCTTTTGAATGGTAAGTGATAGGGCTGTCATATTTTGCATGTGTATTTCTTGTGGCAAGACCTTTCAAACGATACCAAAATTTTGGACCGCGTGACCTTGACCTTGACATGTGTTGGACTTAAAAAAGTAATAAACTTTAACATTGGGTATATCTTTTGAATGGTAAGTGATATGGCTTTCATATTTTGCATGTGCATTCCTTGTGGCAAGACAATTGGTACCAGAATAGTTGACCTTGTGACCTTGACCTTGGCCTGTGAACAACTGCATAAAAACTTTAACATTGAGCATATCTTTTGAATGGCAAGTGATAGTTCTTTCATACTTTGCATGTGTATTCCTTGTGGAGAGACCTTTCAGTTGGTACCTGAATATTTGACCTTGGCATGTGACTGTCCGGTAAAATTTCACCAAAAAAAATGAAATTATATTTTGTTTTATTTTATATGTATATAGAAATTAAACTCATTTATGATGAAATGTTTCTTGATATCTATAGAATTTTTTTGTAAAAAAGATTTTTTAAATCATTCAGCATATTTTCTTCATTTATTCACTTTCGTTTTACATGTATTTATATATGTACTAGAAAACACGAGGGGACTTTATAAACATTAGTGGATGATATAAATCGGATAATGGTTTTTATGAAATAAAAACGATACGCTAGGCTATGGAATAGCCTTGGATAGAAAATTGCGTGTTTGATTGACAAGGATGTGGTGGCTCATGATGTATTTGTATACTCAAATCAATACTTGAAGTAAGCCTTTCTCGGTACTTCTTTGTAATTTCTTCTATTGGTCTGCACATGCGATAAAACAGTCACTGATTCGATCAAACCTCTAATTTTTTGCCAACAGCAACTCAAAGTAGTTTCGTACTTTTGTTTTTGTTTTTTGTTTTTGTTTTTGTTTTTTTTGTTTTTGTTGTTGTTGTTTTTGCATTCTCCTAGGGTAGCTCTTTATTCTCCCCCCCCCCAAAAAAAAAACCAAAAAAAACGCAATTCTATCTCTTTCCACCTTTCGTTCTCCATTGCCTAAGTACCCGGGCCTAAGTACCTCCACAAACTACAATTACGCTTTGTAAAGTCTTTAATAGTATTTGTATATTATTGATTATTGCACAATACCTCATCTTTATTTTTAAATTTATACATTACTGTTCTTATTCTTTTTATCATATTTATATTTATAAATCTGGCTAACCATTGCCTAAGTACCCGGGCCTAAGTATCTCCACAAACTACAATCACGCTTTGTTTAACACAGTTTAAAAGTCTTTAATAGAATTTGTATATTATTGATTATTGCACAATACCTCATCTTTATTTATCAACTTTTGGTTTTAAATTTATACACTTTTTATCATATCTATATTTATAAATCTGGCTAAGCGATATTGCAATACCAATCCCATCATCCTCTACAAACCTGTTCCCAGTACCACCTATAGTAAATGTTTATATTACTTTTCAACTTCCACAAGGAAACAGAAAAATTAAACCCCGCCCCGTTTTATCAGGACAAAACTGGACGCCATTTTGATTTTCGAGAATCTGAAATTCCTATTGGTCAATAGTCTTCTGCGCATACGTTCTCCTCACTGCGCAAGCGTACTCCTCAATTCCCCCCAAGAACTATCTATATATCTAGGCTATTCCATAGCCTAGCTAATTATATATATCAAGGATGAGGGATGTTACTAAAATATCTATTATTTCATTTCTTCTTTTCTGTGTATTCCTCCGCTTTTGGGGAACCAGTATTGATGATCCCTGGTGTAATCAAAGTACTGATAACATTGATAAACAGAACACAATGAGTTGGCTATAAATGTTCCAAAAAGGGGGGATGAAAATTGTTATCTTAATAATGCTTGGATAATGATTGGAAGGGTTCATTTGGGTGACTTCTGTGTTTGCATCCAATGGCAATCATCATTTGATGTGATTAAACTATTCTGTTGATACCAGAATTTATTTCTACAAATTATTTTGTCAGAAAGACATTCATTGTTCAAAGTAGCTAAATGTTTCTTCTTTACTTCTACCCGGGGGCATAAGTGTTTCACAAAACACATCTTGTTACAATGTATGCCTTTCATCATTTTGGCCAAATCAAAATGTTAATAATTTAAATATTTTTTTGCGTTCTGGTCTGGACATTTATTTGTCGAAAAGCCCACATATTTCCGTATAAGAAAGATGAATTATTTCAGCTTTACTGATATCACTGGTAGTTCGGATTTCGTTTGGTTTGATGCATATTTTACATTTTTTGAAATCGTAGATTTCCTATGTTTTGGTTGTAGTGCTGCTGATCAGGAATTAATTTTCGAAATGGCCATACAGCTCATTAAAATTTATTGCAGTTGGAGTTAACATATGTGTTATTTACCCCTTTGGTATTTACTCCACATCCTTCGTAAAATATTGTCCTTTAAAATATATTTGTTTTCTGATAGATGCAAGAATACGTCGCCTCAGACCACATTTAGAAAAGTTAGAGAAGAGCACAATAGAAAGACTAGTGAGTGAATCAAACGATTCTCTCCATGGATCTAAATTAACAGCCGAAGAAAACATTTTACCGAAAAACGACTTTGAAATTGATGAAATGGGTAAGTGTTTAGTATTTGCTTGTCCAGATATGAATCTGTGAAATAGACAATAACATGATTTGTGTATTTTCAAATCGATTTACTATTTAAGGTAAATTTGATGTGGAAAATGAGCTTTGGATGAGTCCATGCTTTCTTGCAATGTAATTGAACAGTCTCTACATAAACCTGGTTTACAGAGCGCTATGGAGTCAGGTCATCAAATGTATATATTTTTGTGTCTAAATAGAGCTATACTTACATCATCACTATTGATATTTTCTATTATTCATAATACAGTTTTCATATCTTGCTTAAATAAGATTGAACTTTTTGGTTTCCTTACATGCTCAACCATTTTCAACTTTTAAATGGACATGCGATTTGCTTATGTCTATCTGACGATAATAGGTAAAAACACATAACTTCAAATTTGTAGATATGAAAAAGAAAGAAAATGGGGTAAATGTCAAGGTGACAACATCCCATCTCCAGGTTAAAACGACCCAAAACAAAGCATCTAGGGGTCGCCGTTCGGTCTTCATAAACAGATAAACAGATAAGAAAATACAATAAAAATAATTGTTTTTGGTTATCTATATATTATTGTTATTTTGTATTTTAATTCAGTTTCGATCTTGGCTGTGGGAGTATCCAGGTATAAAAAAGTACATAATTTGGATTACCGTATTTGTTTTATTAAAATCCCAGAGTTACCATAAAAATGAGTCAAGTTTTCGAGGCAACATTCACCCAAGTAAATCTTACCAACGATCGAAAAAACGTCCGAAGAGAATATAAAATGAAAAAAAACTAGTTATTTTATTTCAAGTCCAAATGCCCATATATTTCCAGGTTATATTCCCCCTTACTCTCCCTTAAATCGGTCCCCGAGTTTTGAATTTAAAGTTTTGTCCTATCGCCTCGGATAATGCGCCTTGATCACTTTGCATAGTACACCTCTTGAATGGAAGATCATTGTTCCAAGTATCCACTGTCGAAAGATCCCAATGTTCACCTCTGTAATTATAAGATTTGTCTTTTGTCTTCAATATTGTTAATTTCTTTTTATAACATTCGCTTCTTCATTTGGCTATTCTTCAAATCCACTACCAGCCGCTGTTTTGTTTGTTCCAAATTATTAATGTCCCTGTTCAGTTTACATATTTCCTTTTGTGTATTTTTTACTAAAAATGTAATTCAGTTAGTATTCGTCCAAGATTCTGTAACTGGCGATCCAAATTAAAACATTCCGCTTTTAATTTATCATTTTAATTGCTTAAGTTTTGTTGCTTTTGTTTAAAACTAAGGAGTATCTACCTCAAAGCAAATCTCTGTCCTTAGCTGTGTTTTGCTTTCCAAAATGATCCTTTTGATTATTTGTTCTCCATCAGCCTTTGTTCACCTTTCTATTTCTAGATGTCCTATGTTTTGATTTTATCTGCTCTGATGAGGTATTTGTTGTCGAAATGTAAATTTACAGTTACTTCGGTATTTTTGTGATTTATTACCACTGGATCGATGCCACTGCTGGTTGACTGTAAGTCCCTGTGGGCATTCACCAGCCCAGTAGTCCAGTACCTCGGAGCTGGCCCGAAAATAGATTTTTTTTAAACATGCAAATATCTTAATTTGGAAATTTTGTTTAAAACTAAGGAGTATCCCCCTCAAGCAAAGCTTATTTCTTAGCGGAGTTTGTCTTTTATTTAGATCCTTGTGATTATTTGTTCTCCATCAGCCTTTTTTTCACCTTTCGATTTCTGGATTTTCAATGTTTTGATTTTATTTGCACTGAAGAGAAATTAGTTGTCAAAATGGCCATATGCAGAAAGTATATTTACAGTAACTTCGGTATTTTTTTATGATTTCTTGTTCATTATTGTTTATTTGTTTTGTCTCTGTCATGCTGTCTTAATTCGTATTGTATATGAATTGCCGTGATTTTGGATATTTGATTTTGGAATGTCCCTCTTTCTCATTCTTGCTTCGGTGTTGGTTTGCCGATGTATTTCAACCTCGAATTTCTCATTTTCCACACGTTTGTTTGTGAAGTCCGAAATCTGCAGTTTAACTTCTGAATTTTCTGTAGCAAATATTTTTTAAGTTCTAAACTTATCTTCTTTAATTGCTTCTTTAGACGCACAGCTGCAAGTTGTTAAGTGTCTGATCCATTAAACGGAACATTAGACATTTGTTTTCCTTTCGAATCGAATACTGTTCCATTCGTTTTTTTTTTTGTTTCTTTGAATTTGAGATTTTGGTTTTTTTTTCATGTTATTTTCGGATTTCTAATGAAAATGGCGAACACGAGGAAAAAGTCCATGACGTTTACACTTGTAACACAATGAATTTATCACGGTTGATCGCGTGTGGAAGAGAATTTGTCTTATGTGCATTTACTCCATATCCTTTCATTCACTATTCAAATATGAGATTTATTTGTATGGAGCTTCAGCGAACATTGTCGCCTGTTTCGTGCCGAATACAAATAAATCTCTTATTTGAAGACACTGCACGCATATTGTTCTATGCTGCAATCTTAAAATATGGGTAACATCTATTTTATATGGCGTACGAATATTAAAACGTAAAAACAATTCCCATTGAATGGTATAAAACAGTTCCCTTGAGTTGAATGAAATGTCTGATTTGACCACTAAAACCTCAATAAGAATCTACAAACTTGCTTAGTGAGGCCAATGAGCTCGAGTCTTCACTAAAACGGTCTACAAAGTGAGGAAAGTCCTTCATAGTTTTGCCTTTCTTTTTAGATAATATTGGTTATTTGTTCTCTATACATCTTTTGTTTTATGGTCTTCCAAACGTCAAGATTTTATCTACGCTGAGGAGATGGTCTTGTTAAAACAACAAACAGTAACTTTGGCGTCGAGTTATTTATTCATTTTTTATGCCCCCGTGAATCGAAGATTCGGGGGCATATAGTTTTTGTCTGTCTGTTTGTTTGTCTGTTTGTCCACAAAAAACTTTAACATTGGGTATATCTTTTGAATGGTAAGTGATAGGGCTTTCATATTTTGCATGTGTATTCTATGTGGCAGGACCTTTCAGACGGTACCAGAATTTTGGACCTCGTGACCTTGACCTTGACATATGATGGACTTTTTGTAAAAAATAATAAACTTTAACATTGGGTATATCTTTTGAATGGTAAGTGATATGACTTAATTTTTTTGCATTTGCATTCCTTGTGGCAAGACCTTTTGATTGGTACCAGAATATTTGACCTTGTGACCTTGACCTTGGCATGTGAGCAACTGCTTAAAAACTTTAACATTAATTATATCTTTTGAATGAAAAGTGATAGGACTTTCATATTTTGCATGTGTATTCCTGGTGGAAAGACCTTTAGTTGGTACAAGAATATTTGACCTCATGACCTTGACCTTGACATGTGACTATCCGGTAAAATTTCGCCAGGAAAATGAAATTATATTGTTTTAATTTGAATATATATAGAATATAGAGAGACATTAAACTCAGTTATTAGAAGAAGTTTGTTGATGTCAATAGAATTTGTATTGTACAAAGATACTTTAAATTATTCAGCGTAGTTTCCTCATTTAAAACTTAAACATTTTGTATATCTTTTGAATAGTAAGAGACATTGTTTTGTATTTCACATGTTATTTAATAAGTCACCCAAATTTATGTTTACTCTATTTCATATTGTTTCTCAATTTCTTTTTACAATTATTAATATATATACATATATATCAGTGATGATGGATGTTACTAAAAATAATTATTACTTTTTCTCCTGCAATCCATATCTTCTATATATATTCCTCTACTTTTTGGGAGAACCCGTATCTTCTATATATTCCTCCACTTTTTAGGAGAACCTCAGTGTACTGATAACACTGATAGACAGAAACACAATGAGTTAATTATAAATATATAAAAAGGGGGATGTGAAATAGTTTTCTTAATAATGTTTGCATAATGATTGGAGGGGGTCTTTGGGTGACTTCTATGTTTGTATCCAATTACAATCATCAGTTGTTGTGATTTTACTGATATCAGGATTTATTACTACATATTAATCTGTCAGAAGCACATTGATAATTGTTCAATATGCAAATGTGTCTTCTTAACTTCTCTTCGGATGGCATAAGTGTTTCACAAAACGAATCTTGTTTATTTATGAATTAAACTCAGATGAGGAGAAGCTGAGACTTTATAGCTCTTCTTGCAAAATTCTTCTTACAGAAATCCATACAAATTGTTAGATTGATATAGCTAAACCATATCTCCCGTTGATGTGTTCGTAAGATACATAATCAGAAAATAATATCTCAACAAATATTTCATATTTTCAGAGATGGTCATTATGTTTTCCCTTTGGGTCCATTATTTAACTATGTTCCTTGTTGGTGACCGCGTTTGTTGACTGATCAGAAGAAAAGGTCAGGGGATAATAAAAAATGTATAGGGTTAACACTGTACTTAGTTATTCTCTATTGTGGCAGGTTGGGTTTTTATTATTGAAAAAATATTATCTCCCTTTTAAATTATGTGTTTGGAAAATGCAATATTGTTACACATGTGTCTATATCAAAATGATAATTTGAACTTATTTTAAGGTTGCATTAGACTAACTGGTATATATTATCAGGGAGGAGGGGGGTTTGGGTGATTTTGCTTAGAAAAATTATCTATTTTCATGAAAAAATTGAATAGATTATTTACGTCACATCAAATTTTATGCCCCCGAGAATCGAAGATTCGGGGGGCATATAGTTTTTGGCCTGTCTTTCTGTCTATTTGTTTGTTCGTTTGTTTGTTTGTCTGTTTGTCCACAAAAAACTTTAACATTGGGTATATCTTTTGAATGGTAAGTGATAGGGCTTTCATATTTTGCATTTGTATTCCTTGTGGCAAGACCTTTCAAATAATACCAAATTTGTTGACCTTGTGAACTTGACCTTGACATATAATGGACTTTTTGAGAGAAAAAAATCATAAACTTTAACATTGAGTATATCTTTTGAATGGTAAGTGATGTAGTTTTCATATCATGCATGTGCATTCCTTGTGTCAAGGCATTTTGATTGGTACTAGAATATTTGACCTGGTGACCTTGACCTTGGCATGTGAACAACTGCATTAAAACTTGAACATTGAGTAAATCTTTTGAATGGCAAGTTATGTGGCTTTCATATGTTGCATGTATATTCTTTGTGGAAAGACTTTTTAGCTCACCTGGCCTAAAAAGGCCAGGTGAGCTATTGCCATCACTTGGCGTCCGACGGCGTCCGTCCGTCCGTTCCTCGTAAACTTTTACAGATATAAAAAATCTGACGAAGTAAAAGTGATCAGCATGACAAGATCTACAAGTCCCGCAATTTTGAACAAAATCTGAAAACTCGTCTTAGAATTATTGTACTTTTTCCTCGAAATTTTCAAAATTTTGATATTATCTATTTTTTATCAAAAAACTATAAAATTGCAAAAAATGCTCAGCATATCAAGATCTACCCACCTAGAAATTTTAAAGAATCCGTATAGATGAGTTATTGCCCTTTATTCAATATTTTTTTGGTAACTTTATACATTTTGTCTTGTATTTGAATAAATATTTAAGATAGAGGTTAAGATATAAAGCAAAAATGTTAAGTATGTCGAGAATAACATTTTATCTTCATGATGGAAGTTGTGGACCTCATCCAAGTTGGCCGCCAGCGGGGAACTTAGTTTAACATTGGACCCTATGGGAAACACATTCAAAGATCTTCTCTGAGACTACTTTGCCAATTGGAACCATACTTGGTCGCAGCTGTCCTTAGTTGGCCCCCTTTAACAAATGTGTCCGGCGATTTCCCATCAGATCCAATATGGCCGCCAGCGGACAACATAGTTCAACATTGGACCATATGGGAAAGCACATTCAAAGATCTTCTCCTCTGAGACTACTTGGCCAATTAGAACTATACTTGGTCACAATTGCCCTTGGTTGGTCCCCATTGAAAAATGTGTTCGGGAAGTTCCCATCAGATCCAAGATGGCCGCCAGCGGACAACATAGTTCAACATTGGACCCTATTGGAAAACACATTCAAAGATCTTCTCCTCTGAGACTACTAAGCCAGTTGGAACCATACTTGGTCACAACTGCCTTTAGCTGAACCCCTTTAAAAAAATTGTCCGGCAAGTCCCCATCAGATCCAAGATGGCTAGCGAATGGGAACTTTGTTTAAAATTGGACCCTATGGGAAAACACATTCAAAGATCATCTCCTCTGACACAGTGGGCCATATTACATCTAGATTTATTATCACACTAGAAAATAAGACCCTTTATCATTGAGGTTATTGTCTATGTTAAGCTTTGGACCAGGTGAGCAACAGGCTCTTGAGAGCCTCTAGTTAATTGGTGTCAGAATATTTGACCTCATGACCTTGACACTGGCATTTTACTATCCGTTAAAATTTCACCAGACTTATTTGGTAAGTTACCCCAAATGTTTGGTGACTTTTGTTTACTCTCCTTATTATTTTTCAATTTCTTTTATTACGTTTATCAGTGATTAGAGGTGTTACTTAAAAATCTTATTTTGTCATGTAATACATTTCATCTCTTCTGCATATTCCTCCACTTTTGGAGAACCAGTATCGATGAAGTATATGAAAATATTCCTGATGCAATAATCAAAGTTCTGAGAACACAGATAGACGGAACCACAATGAGTTAATTATAAATGTTCCAAAAAGAGGGAGTGAAAATTTTTAACCTAATAATGCTCGGATAATAATTGGAGGGGTCATTTGGGTGACTCGTTTGCATTCAAATACAAGCATTACTTGTTGTGATTTAAAATTTCAATTGGTACCAGAATTTATTACTACATATCGATTTCTCAGAAGGAATCAATTATCGTTCAGTGTGCTACCGGTAAATGTTTCTCCTTAACTTCTATACGGGGGCATAAGTGGTTCACAAAACACATATTGAATATTTGCATATGCAACAACAAATTTATTCTTCAAATCAAGATTAAATTATTTATTTTCATGACAAGTGGGATTAGAAAATTAATTTTCTGTGACATCAAGATAGCGACGAATACTTTTACATCATTTCACAACAGATATTTTTTGCAGATGTTTCCGATGGGTTGGCCACAGATATCCAGTTTGTTGATCCAGTCAGCCGAGTTCCTATGATACATCTTTCTTTTATTCTTGAACTTCTAATACGTCAAAACTACTTCATGGTAATGCCCCCTGGTAATCGTTTAGTCCCTGCAGATGGAGCTGATGTAGAATTAGAATCTGTGGGCAGTAGCTCTGAGGAAATGGATGTACGTTTAAAAGACTTTAGCAGGTCATACCAGAGTAAATTCACTGAAGTTCCTGACAGTGTCAGATACACGAAACAAGTGGCATTTATGCCATCTTCATATTATAATCTGCTTACATGTGATTCTGCGATTCCAGTAGAAAGTCATGGCCAATGTGCTCTGCTTACTATGGTAACAGAAGTAGAAGACACACATGAAGGATACTTACGTTTAAAATCGATCGGATGCAGTTGTTGCCAAAAGCACATGGGTATTACCAAGTATGTCAACGGGAAATGGTATATTTCAGACCTCCAGTGTAAGTTACATGCACCAAATATTGAAAAATATAAATATTTGACTGGACTGAAATTATCATATTGGCCTGATCAAGCACGTGAATGGGTTTTCCGAGAACGCAAAGTTGAATGGCCAAAAAAAGAAGTCATTGAAAAAATTCAAAAGAATGGATGTTTTATCGTCCATCGCAGCCATCCTGATAGTGATGAAAAAGACATCGAATTCCAGTTTTTGTTTTCAAACGCAGAAAAACTTTTAATTCAAGAGCATATGACTGAGGATGTGAAATATTGTTTTTATATTTTCAAAGCGTTAGTTGAATTTCAGTCCAGAAACCTTAACTGTAAGTTACCCATGTATCATCTGAAAACGGCATTGTTTTATGCTTGTGAATCAATTCCTAGTGACAGATGGCGCAGTTCCTGTGGAGGGAGTGTAATGTTTATGATTGATTTGCTTCTGAGATGGCTTAGAAATCGAAATCTACCGAATTATTTCATTAAAGGCAATAATATGATCGATCATTTGGGGCAACATGATTTAAAGGAACTATGTGACAAGATCGAGACACTAAGATTATTTCCTTGCATGGTTCTACATTTCCTAAGCGAAAATAATGGATTAACCCATTCCTGGCTTATTGATTCCGTTATGTCATCTTCAAAAATATTCAAAGCTGACAGAAACATATATTCTGTTATAGAAAATACTTTTAACCCAACAACATTTTTCTTTGCGAACCACGCATTAACGTATAGGCGAAACTATGGAGGTGCATTAACTCTACTGAATGAAGCATATGAAAAGAATATAGTTTTGTCAGGCCACAGTACTAATTTCCGGGAATTTGTTGACGAATTTCTTCTTACCGTCAATAGCAAAAAGGTTAGACGAGCTTTTTCAGAATTTGTGGATGGAGAAATTGGTACAAAATCAGAAAGTACAACAAAGGAAACCCAATCGTTCCAAACCTTCTTGGGACCGGATTACAAAGGAAAATATGGCAAACGGCTGCTCAAATCTTTTGTGGATCCTTGGAGTAGTATTGATATATTACTTTGCTCGTTATTGCATCAACATGAGTACGAGGAGGTAGTTAACATGGCACGTTGTCTAACAAGTAAATGTAAACAAGAGTTACAAAGCTCTATTGTAAATATAAGTGAAGTAGACGACGAGGAGCTAAAAGAGGAAATTACAAAATCAAACAATGAAGTTACAAAAAAATTATTGCATCAAGCAATAAGTTATTACAACCTATTATGCATTTGTTACAGAACTATGAATAGAGCAGAACTTGCACTTGATATTCTTGATGATTATCAAGAGGCAGTGGAACAAATGCCTTCAAAATCTCACTTCTCAGATATATGTAATATGTGGGAGATGCTAAAATGTCCAGAAAAAGTCGAGGAAATAGAGAGCAAAATATCTAGCCTTCCAGATGATAAGCACGGAAGCTTCACCTTCTCATTGCTTCTTTTTTAAGGGTCTATTCTGACGATTTTATATGAGATATGATTAACAGAGTTATCTTTCCTTTGAGCGGAATTTGTCTGCTAACGTCTCTGCCATCTGAATAGGGTCTGAAAGTCTCGTCATGTGACATCAAGAAATCACAATAACATTGTAATTTGAAAACAATTCCCGCAAAATATGACGTATTATGATTATGACATGCAAGTTTTTGTTTGAGACGCCATGTATTTTTGTTAAAAATGCAACTTCCGGGTACAACTTATGTGCCCGGAAGTTTCAAAATTAGACGAGACTTACAGACCCTATAAATGATGGTGCGTTCATGTAAGGCAGGATTCACTGATGTTTTTTTCCAGAGGCATATGAGATTTGCCATCGTTAATTCAAAATTTCAGTATTTCTCTGTCCATAGACTTGCAAAGTAAATTAAAAAAAAAATAATTATAGCCCGGGTTGAATTTTCTCCTTACCTAGATGTTCCGTATCAAACAAGAGAAATTTCAGCTGTTCGAAACTTCCGATCCAAACATTGAAATTTACCACAAGCTAGAAATGCTTACACAGTGACCAAGTTCTATTTTGTACTACCTGTATTTACGTATTCTGTCAAATCATTTGACTGCTAGAGTGCCCCTTTGAGACAGGGAAGTTTGTAATGTTATGACGTTAGTGAGCTTTCATCTCTGTTAATCAATTTTCATTACTTTTTTCTTGTTGTCGCCACAAACGTGAATATATAATTGAATTTAAGGGCTTGTACAAGCACATTGTTTTCAGTAGGTAGTCCAAGTTTACAGTGTTTAAAATTGGCCAATAACAACAAAGAGCATTATATATAGTATCCACGTCGTACAACAGTGTTGTATCATTTTGATCATTTGCAGATTGATCTGGTCATCATTTCAAACCCACCAAATCAAGATATCCAGATTTTGGTGTTTTTTACCTTTTTAACTGATCGGATTAGGCGCAATCTGTTATAAACTTTTCGAAGATCCTCTCTCATATCTTCTCTGAAACTGAAGAGAAACTTTGAACAAAATTTGGTCTGATTCATTGCCAGGATCTATTGCTGTTGTTAGCGTAAGTTTACAGAACATTATGTAATCTTTTCAAAAATCATTACAGATATGAAATAAACCGATAGAACAAAAATAATCAGCGTGAGATCTACGTATTCTGAAATATAAAAGGAAATAAGTAAACAGTCTTGGAATTTTGGCGTTTTCGGAATTTTTTGTGTTTCCTGCTGTAAGCAGAATCGACACATGGGGATTACTATCCGTCGTCTTACGTCGTCGTCCTGGTCGTCTGTCGGTTTTGTATCCACAACTCCTTCAATACTTCTAATCAGATTCCAATCAAACTTTTACAATATTTCGTTCATCTGGTGTAGTTGTGCAGCTGATACATAGAAATTTGGTTTTACAGATTTCAGATTTTAATGGAACAAAATTATCTCAATTGTTAATCTGGTCAGGAAATGCAAAATTCCATCATTACAAAGTCAGATTCCAACCAAACTTGCAGGATATGTTGTTCATTTGATCTTGACTAGTTTTGCATCTGATACTAATAATTATTTTTTGATTTTATAGATTTTAGAGGTTCACTGGTTTGTAAATTCAGTTAGTTAATTTTGAATTCCTTCAAAGCTGTTAACCATTTTCAAGCCAAACTTTCTGGATATGTTATTGACTTGATACTTAACCTTTTGATGTAACAGATGTAGAGGTTCACTGGGCCAAAGTTTGTTAATCTGAAAGCTCCTTCAAAGCTGTAAGTCATATTCCAACCAAGCTTTCCGAATATATTGTTTATCAGCAATATACATACTTAAAATATTGTTTTTATAGATTTTAGAGGTTTGCCAGGCAAACATAGCAAATGTGTTAATTCAGTTGTTAATCCTAATAAGTCCATCAAAAATAGAATTCATATTCTAAACAAATTGCCAAGCAAACATAGCAAATGTGTTAATTCAGTTGTTAATCCTAATAAGTCCATCAAAAATAGAATTCATATTCTAAACAAATTTGCAGGATATGTTTTTCTCCTAATCTAGACATGCACCTGATACTTAAAATTTACAGATTGGGCCAGAAATGGCTCTTTTGTAACGCAGGCGACATAAGTGTTCCATGGAACACACATAATTTTTTCTGTCTTAATGACAGACGGTAGGAGATAGTGATTAAGTTTTATTGCAAAAATGTTAGGCATATTAAGATCTACTTACCCTGCATTTGTGCTTATCAGTCCAACAGTTATTGTCCTTTTGGCAATTATTTCAATGTGTGTACGTTTTGTCAAATATTTCCAAAACTATTTAAGATAGTTGTCAGCTTGAATTGCATAAAATAAAGTTCTGCATGTCACAGCATGGCTATATTTTGAATGCAAGTCAGAAGTTGAAGGCCTCGTGGTGACTTCAAGAGGAAGAACAACAATAAAAGCGTTGTTCCTTTGATAACTTCTGTGTATTTGTATGGATTTTGTCTAATGTTCTTTCATTGTTTATTTAACACTCTCTATATACTCTCAGTAATGGTATACTGTGAACATATCTCTCTATATACTCTCAGTAATTGTATACTGTGAACATATCTCTCTATATACTCTCAGTAATGGTATACTTGATCCTATTTAACACTCTCTATATACTCTCAGTAATGGTATACTTGATCCTATTTAACACTCTCTATATACTCTCAGTAATGGTATACTTGATCCTGTGAACATATCTCTCTATATACTCTCAGTAATGGTATACTTGATCCTGTGAACATATCTCATATGGATACACTATCATATACTTTCTAATTTTGAATTTTATTATTTTTGGTAAATTTCAAATGTTATTTGACCACCTGTTTACAGAGCTCACATCTCACTAATGCCAATGTTGTTTTACAATCGACTTCTATGTTTATGTGTTGTTTCTATCCACTAGCTTTGGGACACTGCTGAATTTTTCGAGCAACGAATGACAGTGATTTAAAGAGTGCTTTGCAAGAAAATTTTGTAGTTTCTGACGATCTCGCATCCATGGGCTAAAAAAGACATGGTTTTGACATTATTAGCTATGAACTTCGCTAAAACTGGTGCTAGGGGCCTTTTTGAACATACTATAAGTTATTAGCAAAGCTCATTGTTGAAGGCCTCGTGGTGACTGCAAGATGGAGAACAACAATAAAATCGTGGTTACATTGTTTGTTTTTACCACATATTTGTGGAGGCATGTACTCCATATCCTTTCTTTGTTAATTTTGTACAACATAAAATGATCTTTTTCCCCAAGCATAGACAGTATTATTTCAATCAATAAACAAATACGTTTTTGATGAAGAATTCTTTTGAAAACGCGAATATTCGAGTTGAAGACTACGTACTAAAATAACTAAATTTTGCTTTTTGACCATCTTTCATTCACGGCTGTTAATCGTAGTTGATCGAATCATGCAACGGTCATTGATCTGATCAAATTTCTACAAGTATCCATTGCTTCAAAGCATCTGGCATTTGAATAATGCTGTATCATTAAAATTAAGGTAATAGTTCTATCTTTAATTGTAATTTTCAATCATGGCTGGTGACGTACTACGTTTTGTGAAATAAGTGATGGAAGTTCATTTTCTGAGATTTTGACGTAATTATCTTTGACGTTGTTGTTAAAAGTCCACTGGTACACGATATTGATAAAATAAGTCAATGAACTTGAAGTTATTGTTTTAACACTCCCAAAACGGTCCATGACTCGTTATTGAAAAACAATAAAACATTAAATAAGCCAAAACTTCTTTGTCAGTTGACCTGTTCAATCGGGGCGACGATCAAAATGATACAACGCTTCGGTACGGCATAGTATTGCTTATCAGAGTATTTAAGCAATATGACACACTGAGCTATCCTGATGAACACTTAGAGACTTGGTTTTACCTTTTCTATAAAACGTAATATTTTAATGGTATGATAATATTTTATTGAATTAACAAAACTGTTTGCCAAACAGTTCTCATAACTGACATAAAGCCCTTGTCCAAGAAAAATATATTTATAACTTGGTTGCATGTTCAACCAAAAATAGAATACAAAGCAAAAGGATAATAATGCATTTACATTTGTCCATCACCATAGATCTTTTATATATACGTACACTTTCAAGCAGTTGAAGCAATGTGTTCCACTGAAAAATTATCATTTTCAAACAATACATGTTATAATATTAAATATTACCTGCTTTGGCGAAAAGATGTGTTCTTTCTTCTTGTTAAAGAATAAGCAGTATATTTTGTTATGCTGTACACGTGTTTCAAGGACAAAGTTATCGTCAGCAGCATAAGTCATAATCCAACAAGAAGAAAGCTGTCAATGTGACAGCAAATCGGGATTTCGTTTACATGGACAGTATATCTTACACATGGGTTGACCCTGAATATTTGAAAGGTACTAATTTTCATTAATTTTCAGTGTTAAACCTCCCACCAAAGTAGCCTATTTCTGAAAGTTCAGCAACTTGGATTTTAATCAAAAAGGAAACTAAAGTACTGTGTACCTCTGATCAGGTACAAATGCTCTGCAATATAAAAACTTCCTGTCTAATATACTATAGGAGATTTGTTTTGGACAAATGAGGTACCTTATTGGTAAATATTTGACCTAAAAATGACTAAGTTCAACAACTGGTGTTTTTGGCAATACTTATCAAAAATCAAAATCAAAGAACCATGCACACCCTTAAGACATAAGTTGTCGAAATGCGCATATGCAGAATTTAAATTCACAGTAACCTCGGTATTTATTTATTTGATATAAAAACAACTGATTTGCATAATAAAAACTTTCTATCTTGAAAACTGAAGAAGTTTGATCTGGACAAACGGGGTATCCTGTTGCCAAACATTTGACGTAAAATGACTAGGTTTATCAACTGATTATTTTGGGGCATGAATTATCAAAAATCAAAACCAAAGTACCATACATATCTTTGATAAATGTACAATTGATATGCAAAATAAAAACTGTCTGTATCAAATACTGTGTAGGAGATTTTCTTCGGACAAATGTGGTACCCTATTGGTAAATATTTTATGTAAAAATGACTAAGTTCTACAACTGATATTTTTAGCATAAATTATCAAAAATCTAAATCAAAGTATCAAGCATACCTTTGATAGCTTTACAATTGATCTGCAAAATAGAAGCTTCCTGTCTTAAATACTGTAGGAGATTTGCTCCGGAAAAATGGGGCACCCTATTGGTAAAAATTTGATGTAAATATGACTAAGTTTAACAACTGATATTTTCTACATTAATTATCAAAAATCAAAGTGCCATGCACCCTTTGATATATGTACATCTGATCTGCAAAATAAAAACTTCGTATGTCTTATACTGTAGGAGATTTGCTCCGGACAAAGGGGGTACCCATTTGTTAAAAATTTGACGTAAAAGTGACTAAGTTCTACAACTGATATTTTTGACATTAATTATCAAAAATCAAAATCAAAGCACCTTGCACACCTTTAATATATGTATAACTGATCTGCAAAAGACAAACTTCCTTTGTTTTAAACTGTAGGAGATTCGTACTGGACAAATGATGTATTCATTTGGCAGCCGCCCGCCCGCCGCCAACCATTTTCACCATTTTAATAACCGGATTTTTCCGATGGAAACCCCGGTTAAAAATAGTTAGAAAGAAGTCCTTATTACCAAATATATCGAAACAGGATGACAGATCCAGTTGCAAGGGCATTCACTAAGCAACACAAGGAATGAGGTTTCAATAAGAGGTTACATTTTGATACTAGATGACCTGTGGAAGTCTTAGAATCTACACGACCAGAGAACAGATGATTTGTCAATGTTTTCTGTATCAGGAAGCAGTTTTGTGATATTTGTTCGTTACATAATCACTTTTTCTGCTTTATTCTTCAGTAATAAAATGTTTGCTTCAGTGTAAGGTTGAAGAACTTGAAGAATTATGTTTCTCTTTGAAGTGTCTTATAAGAAGATACTTACTCTTCACGGGGACTATATAGTCCCTGCTCTACAGTTGCACATGATCTTACCCATGGGTATTTATTTGGTCCGTGTTGTTTTATGTGTCATCTATCGGTGTCTTACTCATGTTATGTCTTTGTTTTTCCTATGTTGCCATTGTCCTTGGATTAATCGTGTTAGACTGACAGTTCAGTTCTCACTTACTTTGGTGTTTCAAAATAGCATGGAACTCTAGTCGTTGTTGTAAATTAGTGAGAAATCACTGAAATAACCCCCCAAAATGGTAGAAATCAATATCTGTGAACTAAATGCAATACTTTGAGAGTTTTTTCTATCAGGGGACGACCATTTGATTCTGAGGGGGGGGGGGGGCTGCCAGATTTTGTAAATAAATATTCTGTCCCTGAAAAAGTTGGAAATAAATAATCTGGCCTGCACATCTAAGAAAATTAATAATCTGACCTCAGATTTTTGGTACGATACGATTATGTTATTGAAAATAAAAATTTTCGCCGCAAAGTGGCGAAAATTAAATATTCTGGCCCGCAGAATTTGGAAAATAAATAATCTGGCTCGACCGAAACTGCCAGCCCCCCCCCCCCCCCCCCTCCCCCTCAGAATCAAATGGTCGTCCCCTTATATGACAGTACAACAAGTCATAAAATATTAAAATAGGAACTTAAGGTTTTTACTTGTTATACATATTCAAAATTATAAAATGTAGATGTACCATTAATGTTTTTAATATATGATATAATATCTCTAAAAGAATATTTTTTAATTGTATGTT
This sequence comes from Modiolus philippinarum, assembly GCA_002080025.1. NCBI lineage: Eukaryota > Metazoa > Mollusca > Bivalvia > Mytilida > Modiolidae > Modiolus > Modiolus philippinarum. The sequence goes on from MJUU01023827.1 coordinate 113,864, forward strand.
TGTACCTTAAAAATAAAGAAACTTATTGTTTTTTAATATTTCAAATACATGTAATTGTATGAGAAGTTGATGATATATTTGCATATTTGTTTACTTGTTTAAAAAAATATTTATTTGTTATTATTTGAGGTATCAACCATAATTACAGCGATCATCTCAGGACCGTATAATTGTGATTGTGTAATACCTACGGATTGGACTGAGACTAAAATAGCTAAGAAAATTAGTATTAAGTTAATACTTCAGATTTTTATTTTCATATAATTGTGACATTTCTTTAAACACTTTAAACAAATGATAAATATAAATTTTTGAATAAATAAAAAGAATTATCACACAGCCTATTTTATTTTATATAAAAATGAATCAAACATATTAATAAAAAACGAATGAACAATTTCCACTGCATAAGGTAAAAGAGAGATAAATAAAAATGTAAAAAATATCTCTCTTTATATATTTCAGTTATGGTGTACTTGTTCTCGAGGAAACACTATTATACTTTCAAATTATGACATATCGTATATTTTTTGTTGTTGTAATTTCCAAATTATATTCTGACGACCCATGTATAATGTCCACATCTGACTCATTTTTTATGCCAACTCTTCTTGTAATTGACTCGACGAGTGTCCTGTGTATAGTGAAACATTTCAACCTTAACACCTTTCTTCCAATAGATAGAACTCATGTTAGATTTCCTTACCCGATTATATCAGATATGCAAATGAGCTTCTTTCTTGTATGGTCATTTACACACCGTTGCTGTAACCCTACTGAAAGTCAATAAAGATGAGCACGGTAAACATTTGGAAGGGACAATCCAAGTGCAGTATTCTTTTGTCCTTCTAACCCAAACGTCTTAGTATTGTAATACCTCCCGCTTTATTGGGCATGGTGTCCGTTCGTTATTCTGTCCGTCCATTCGTTCGTTATTCCATCCGCCATATGGTACATCCTTTGTGGCGACAGCACCTCCTGGACAACTTGGTGAAATGTAATGAACTTTCACAGAATGTTCAGTGCATATTGTAATTGTGCACCAGCTATTTAAAAATTTGACTCGATTTTTTGGGGGGGTGATTGATTACTTTTGGAATCAAAAGGGGGAGTGGGAGTATGTATTTGTGAGCTTTGTCCACTTTTTATCCTGATTTTATGCATCCTCGTGTGTTGTTTGATAAACTCTTGAGTATCAGAGTCTTACTCTCTGTTTTTGGAATTTATCTTACTTTTGTCACTCTTGATTGTTCTTTTTTGTCCAGTACCTCATTAAATCTTTTCTATATATTTTCTGTACTATTGTCAAAGATAACTTTAATAACCCCATCCAAGTACTTACATTGGTATTTATATCGATTTGTTTTCATTTTCTTTTGTGATCTCTAACCCCTTAACCATTCTTAAACATCTTGTTCCTTCGGTATTCTACTGCTGTTGTTTCTATTCCGAATACTGTGTTGTTCGTGTTTTGTCTTTGTTTCTCTTGTCCTAACGTTAACTATTTTGTCTGATTACCACTCTCCATCTGTACTGTTCTACAACCTTATCCCTGTATCATTATTCATTTTTTTTTGTCCATATGTGTGTGTTTTTCTTCATCATTTCCTGTATCAATACTCTTTGCTTTTCACTTAATTAGGCATTTTGCACACATACTGGCATCTCACTGATAGTGCCGATGTCTACTGAAATCTATGATGATTCTTGATCAAACCCTTCGGGAAGTTTTGAATTTGATTTTTCTTCCGTAGTGCGACAGTGTTCTACCAGCAGACTAGGCTCCTTGAGCTAGCCGGCAGTTTAGTGGCGAGCACCCCTTGACCCATCTTTCTTAATTATGTATTGTTTTTTCTTTCCCTTCAAGATTGTGGTCATGGAGTTAGTGGTCTACCTGTATTGGGTTTTATTCGTATGTTTATTATACTATAGGGAAACGGGACAGATAATGGGGAGGTTTGGATACCCATAAACCGGTTTAATCCTACCGCTGGCTTTTGCTAGTGCCGGTACCAAGTCCGACTGTCCCGAGCTCCTATCGTTGTCTACGTTTGTCTTTTGTCTTATTAGACATTTTTACCATTCATCGTCGAAACCGAAACCGAATCCGAAACCGAGACCGAAACCGAAACCAGCATATACAGAATGAATTACATTTGTAATGTTAAATCTTTGTTTAACTGTTTTATTAGTTCAATTGTTTTACTTTCCTGTTTGAAATCTCTGTATTAGGCTTTCAATTGTTAATTAATACAATTTAATAGAAGTAATTTATAATTCGAGAATGGAATACAAAATTGTTTATTGTTTTGTTTAACAATTTCTTTTGTTGATTGAGTTTGACCTTATTATTACTCTTAACGTTTTTATACAATAAAGTTGTTGCGCTGGTGTCATTGTCAGGGTCGGCGCCTGTGGACAGCATTACTTTGGTTCCAGTTTACGTATTATTGTCAAATTTCAAAAGAATGGTGAACGCATGCGCGTTATCTGTTTTTTAATATTCTTTTTGGGATCTTGACCCGACCCCTTTCAGAAAAAGGGAAAAAGAGGGCCTACTTTGGGTGTTTTATCGCAGAATCTTTATCATTTATCAAATTTTTTATGGGTTTCATTCTGTATTTCTAGGAAATTTCAAATCTGCAGTATGCAAAAAAATTTAATGTTCGCATGAGATCACATTTATGAGATAAATAAATCGCAAAACAATATGCGGAATACCTAGGGTTTCCATGCGAAAATTAAGGTATTTAATACGAAATCTGGAGTTTCTTATCGGAAAACATCATATTTCTGGCAAAGTACCTTGCAATTCGCACGAAAACTACAGTTTCTGATTGGAATCGAAATTGGGTTTAAATCGAAAACGCAAAATTAATTATAGTTTTAACCAATGAGACATTGGAGACGGAAATCGCAATAGTTAATCCAAACAGAAACAGGAACCCCATTTCATAATTTCATAATTTAATTAAGCCGATCAAAATAAATACTTATTTGTTGTTTATTATGTTCTTTTTTGTTCAATAGTCGTAATTATTTCAGTTATAAATAATAGTAATCAAATAGACTGGTGCTTGTATGTTCGGACGAACACCTGATTCGCCAATCATGGGACAATTCGGATTCGATCTCAACTGTGTTGGTATAATTTAAAACTTGTAAATTTCACCATTTTCGATTTACATTAAAAATATTTAATTAATGAAACCACCGAAGATTTTTTTATAGATAATTTATTAGTCTGATTATTAGTCTGCAGCAATATTCGATTTTCATTCATCTTTTTTCATCACATCCTTTACAAAAGAGGTCTATATGATACCAAATAAAAATTTAAAGAAAAGCATAGAAAAGGTTTTTTTTTTTAAATTTGTTTCATGTTAACCTTCTTCAGATGTTTTTTATGTTGCAATATACAAATTGCATGAATTTTAGCAAAAATAAGATCTAAAAGGAGACCTTTTGGTCTGCAGTTTACGACTAATCTTTAGAAATGACCAAAATAACTCATTTTTGAAAAAAAAAAATGTTTTCATCATACACTTTCAGATAAGTTTTATATATGTTGCGAAATGAATTTTTTTTAATTTTAACATACATAAGCATGGAAAGTAAAACTTTTAGTCTTTGTTTAAGAAAGGTAAGATTTCGTATATCCTTTGGAAGGAGTTTAATAATGTGAAATGCAAATTTCAAGAATTTTAGCATTAAAAAATTCTAATGCTTTACCAAAACAGTTCAGTTTTCCAAAATTTTACTTCATGATATTCTTTTTAATATTTAAATGTTTTGGTTTGATCCGCACTGATGAGACATAAGTCGTCGAAATGCACAGACATAAGTCGTCGAAATGCACAGACATAAGTCGTCGAAATGCACATATGCAGAAAAATAAAAACAGTAAATTCGGTATCCTATTATTCCTCCGCTGGAGTTTTATGTATTTCGATATTTCATGAATTTTAACATAAATTAGGTTTGAATAGTAAGACTTTAAAGTTTTTGATGAATTTAAGTAAAAGTAAAAATTGATGAAATTTGTTTGACACAACATATAAAAACTCGTTGAAAAGCATATCATAAAATAAAATTTTTGAAACCTGAATTGTTTTGGTAATGTTAAACAATAAGTTTAAATCACAACTTATGATATTAATATTAATACCTAGTTTTTCTGTAATTGATGAAATTTATATATGGCAACATTTAAACTCTTCTAAAAATTGATATTTGAAATAACATTTTGAAGGGGCATAATTGTTCTATTCATCTTAAAATACTGAGCTCGAACCACAAACTGAAAATACAACCTTTATAACCTTTTTTGGCTAAAAGTAATGAAATATTGCAACATGTAAAATTATTAAAAAGGATATGATAAATAGAATTTAAAAGAATAACTGAATTGTTTAGGTAATTTCTAAATATTGAGCTTAACCTGCAAACTAAAAAATCCTTTTCAGACCTTAGTCATACTAAAATTTACTAAATTTGTATGTTGCAATATATGAAACTTCTTTAAAGTATATGGTGAAATAGAATTAAAAAAAAATAATCAAGATCGGAGTTTAAACAATAGAACAGAATCTTACATGAAAAAAAAACTTTTCTCCAGAGATTTGTTGAGTTGAATACATTCCTAAAATCTAGTCTAAAACGGCGAGATATGTCGCAAATTTGATCTGCGTTCGGACCAATAAGGGTCACCACCACCCTTTTATAGAATTTCTTACTTATGATTTTTAAATACAAATAACAAATCTGTTATCCCTTTTTTGCTGGTAGTCTATACTCTCTGTTTTTTGTATTTCGTTTTTGATATTTATCGAACTTAGAATTACGTGCGTTTTATGCATGAATTTAATTTGACTTTAATATTATGAATAAATTTTGATCTTGAACTGCTTTCATGTACGAACCTGTAAGTCCTTCATTCGCGTTTGAAGACAAAATATAAATTCAAACAAAGATATATTCAGATCAAAATGCATACGAAAAAGGCCAGAAACCATTTTTATTTGCTATCTAAAATAAAAGATGAATAATTGAAAAAATAGTCTTTCTTATATTACAAAAATTGGGAATAAATGCGCTCATGATTTGCCATACAACAGACACTGATAATACAAATGTACATGCAATAAAGAGAAACAAAATATAATTCATAATTCTGTATAATATGGTTTCGGTCTCGGTTTCGGATTTGGTTTCGGTTTCGACGATGAATAGTAAAAATGTCTATTCGTGTACTTCATGTGTAGTTCCAGAGCAGATTGTAGCATGTAATTATAATGTTCAGCCATTGTAGGTGTTTCCTGTTATCCATTTTTTACATTAAATAATCAACTGAATTTCATTTAAACCAGTACAAATATCTTATTATCCCTATCATGAATCAACCATGAGTTGGGGGCCATATCCATATAATACCTTTGCAATTTGACATCCATATGGTCTCGAGCTAATTGTCCACGGCCACTCTTCGTCAAATACGATTCTATTGCCTTTATCTTGATACAAGGACAGGAGTGTTGTATTGTCTCATATAATACTGGTATTATCGGTAACGGTCTTCACATCGTTTCTGTTGTTTATCACCACACCTTTTTCATCGGTTCGAAATTGATGGTGAGGACATATTATTGTAGTTCAGTGTTATTCCATTCAGTTAACAGGCGCTTTTGGTTCCCTCATTTTCTGGTGTGGATAACCTGTACGCACAATTCTCCTGTCACTGGTTACAAAATATGTAATTCTATTTCCAGCTAATTATTTGTTATGTCTCATACGCATTTTCCACTCTGTATGTTTTGAAGTAAATAAATGATTCTGTCTGCATATATAGAACGGTTGTCCAGGTTCTTTTAATTATTGTACAGATGAATCTTGCTTTGGTGGTAGTGAAAGCTTTTTTGTATCGATATCTACCAAAAATAGTCATATCACCCAAGAGATTAACACCGATCAGATTTGTTCACTATTCAGATCGACATATTGGCTTTGTTACCAGAATCTTTTTAACATCAACTTGGGAACAGTCATTCTTTATCAGGTAGGTGGGGCTGGAAAATGTTTCACAAATTTCTTGGTTGACATTTCTACCCGCCCCCTTGTCCAGCGTAAGAAAAAACTTTGACCCCCACAATTGGTCGATAAAAAATTTTGACCCCCCCTAATTAGTTTTCAGTTTTTTATAATTGCCAAGTTACTTACAGTCCGGTTCTCTTAGACATGTATTTTTATTATTATTATTTTGGATACAGAAAATCAATCTTAAAAAAACCTTATAAATAATAATTGTGTTTTGATTGAACATGTTCGAAAGAAAAATAAAGAAAATTTTGCTAAATTTGAGGAACCCCATCCCGGCTCACAAGTCAAGGGTCGAGGTGTCCAATTTCCCCATGGCCCATCTGTTATTTAGTTCTCTTTGACTTATTAGTCACAGGCCCGTCGAAGGTAGGCGAAAAAAAATCACGCTCCTTAGTCAGTGAAACTTTACTGCATTTATGATGCTAAAACTAATCTAAAAAATTCAAGCCCCAAAGAGTACTGTTCTGATTTTCAACCCCCATTGAAACCGCTTTCAAAATTTTGACCCCCTAAAATTATCCAGACCCCAGCTGATAAATAACGACTTTTCCTTTAGCTAAAGCTCTCAGTCCTGGGTTTCCTTAAATTTTATCGTACCCAAGAAGTATGCCTTCCTTTTTCGTGATACTTATGTTTGTCCTCTTCAGTTTGAAAAATTCGGAACACCCACTGGCTCTCTGTTTAATTTTCAGGAAATTGTTCACGTATTTAAAATCAGTTCGGATTGTTCCATGTCGAAGTGCTACACTTCAGAGATTCTGTCTATCTGATATCATTTCCTTAACGCTTTCTTTAATTCGTTCCGCCCAATGCTCTTTCTTCGTCTAAGTGTTTTTGTTGACTGGATTGGGCACAGGCTTTAACAGAAACAATAGTTTGTTGTTGATTTTTAATTTAATGCTTTATTTATTTAATGAGGATTACAAACAGCCCGAAGGCTAGAAAGTTACTCTCCTCGACATATAAAGACAAGACAATATAATACAAGACAAAATACAATACAACCTATCACTCACACCCTCACACTTTCAGTACAATATTTACAATTCATGATTAATTAATAAGTTATGCAAAACGTTTACTCTTTTCAATAAATTCACAAACATATTCTAGTAAGAGCTTGTTGTCGTTCATTGAGAAGTCATCATTTCCAAGTCCTCTAGTGGTAGTGGTTTCCATTGAATGAGTCCTTCGTATTGCCGTATATCTTTGAAATTCTTCGTGAATATTGTTTGGTGTCTTACGGGTATCTTGCCGGTCCAATCAATATTTCCACCTTCAGATGCTTCTTCGTACACTGTTTATTATTAATGCTTCTGTACGTTCCCCGTAAAATGCATCACTGATCATCACTGGGTACTATTTGGTAAACATACTTGAGGGAGTTTACGAAGCTTTGTATGTTTGCTTCACTCTATTTCTCTATCACAAATGCACTCCCATATACCGACGTAGGTATAGCCTTGTTTTTCCATGTATCTTTAACGTACTTTGATATAATTCACACATCTTCATATTGCTACGGATTGACAGTTGAAACAGTAAAGTAACGTAAACATTCGTATCGGTAACAACCGTAGTATTCAAAGACTTTATTGTGATATCCATCTACTTTGTAGGCACCGATTTCTAGCTTGCTTTTTTTCGAATACCGTTCACTTTAGATAGCCATTTCATTGCTCTGATGGACTGTTTCTCTTCCAGTCGATCCTAAAGCGAGCATGATGCCTATAGTGTCTGGTTTTAAAAGCAAGGTTCCGCAAACCAAATTACAAGCTGACGCTATCATGTTGCATTGCAGAAAAGGATCGATCCCGCATTGGCCTTGGTTGATATCATCTCTATGATCTCGGAGTTTGAGACAGACTCTTTTTCATATGTCCACATTTGAGCAACAGTAAATTGACAGCTCTTGTTGTAAATTGAAACTGTCAATTTAATTCCAGTGTGTGTTATACCACCAGAAGAAGGCGCTTCTTTGATCGAGTTTTATCCTTTGTTATTATACCCCACTCTGTAGAGAGGGGGTATACTGCATTCACCTTGTCCGTCCGTTCGTCCCTTCGTCCGAAAAAAAAATTGTCGCATTTTTCTTAGCTTCTGCAAGAGGAATTGATTTCAAAATTGGTATGCAGCCTTTTTATGGTTAGTTGTAAGGAACGTCCTATTTTGAGTCCTGTCGGATGTGTACTTCCTGTTTGACGAGATGTGGACTTTGTCACGAAATGTAGTGAAAACATGAATTTTTGTCGCATTTTTCTCAGCTTCTACAAGAGTTATTGGTTTCAAAATTGGTATGCAGCCTTTATATGGTTAGTTGTAAGGAACGTTTTATTTTGAGTCCTGTCGGATGTGTACTTCCTGTTTGACAAAATGTGGACTTTGTCACGAAATGTAGTGAAAACATGAATTTTTCGTCGCATTTTTCTCAGCTTCTACGAGAGGGATTGATTTCAAAAATTGGTATGCAGCTTTTATATGGTTAGTTGTAAGGAACGTCCTTTTTGAGTCCTGTCAGATGTGTACTTCCTGTTTGACGAAATGTGACTGTTACGAAATGTAGTGAAAACATGAATTTTTGTCGCATTTTTCTCAGCTTCTACAAGAGTGATTGGTTTCAAAATTGGTATGCAGCTTTATATGGTTAGTTGTAAGGAACATCCTATTTTGAGTCCTGTGGGATGTGTACTTCCTGTTTGACAAAATGTGGACTTTGTCACGAAATGTAGTGAAAACATGAGTTTTTCGTCGCATTTTTCTTAGCTTGTACAAGAGGGATAGTTTCAAAATTGGAATGCAGCTTTTATATGGTTAGTTGTAAGAAACATCCTTTTGAGCCCTGTCAGATGTGTACTTCCTGTTTGACGAAATGTGACTGTTACGAAATGTAGTGAAAACATGAATTTTCTGTCGCATTTTATCTCAGCATCTACAAGAGGGATTGATTTCAAAATTGGTATGCAGCCTCTATATGGTTAGTTGTAAGAAGCGTTTTATTTTGAGTCCTGTCGGATGTGTACTTCCTGTTTGACAAAATGTGGACTTTGTCACGAAATGTAGTGAAAACATGAACTTTTGTCGCATTTTTCTCAGCTTCTACAAGAGTGATTGGTTTCAAAATTGGTATGCAGCTTTATATGGTTAGTTGTAAGGAACATCCTATTTTGAGTCCTGTGGGATGTGTACTTCCTGTTTGACAAAATGTGGACTTTGTCACGAAATGTAGTGAAAACATGAGTTTTTCGTCGCATTTTTCTTAGCTTGTACAAGAGGGATAGTTTCAAAATTGGAATGCAGCTTTTATATGGTTAGTTGTAAGAACCATCCTTTTGAGCCCTGTCAGATGTGTACTTCCTGTTTGACGAAATGTGACTGTTACGAAATGTAGTGAAAACATGAATTTTCTGTCGCATTTTATCTCAGCATCTACAAGAGGGATTGATTTCAAAATTGGTATGCAGCCTCTATATGGTTAGTTGTAAGAAGCGTTTTATTTTGAGTCCTGTCGGATGTGTACTTCCTGTTTGACAAAATGTGGACTTTGTCACGAAATGTAGTGAAAACATGAATTTTTCGTCGCCTTTTCTCAGCTTCTATAAAAGGGATTGATTTCAAAATTGGCATGCAGCCTTTATATGGTTAGTTGTAAGGAACGTCTTATTTTGAGTCCTGTCGGATGTGTACTTCCTGTTTGACGAAATGTGGTCCTTTGTCACGAAATGTTTAGTGAAAACATGAATTTTTGTCGCATTTTTCTCAGCTTCTACTGGAATGATTGATTTCAAAATTGGTATGCAGCCTCTATATGGTTAGTTGTAAAGAACGTCCTATTTTGAGTCCTGTCGGATGTGTACTTCCTGTATGACAAAATGTGGACTTTGTCACGAAATGTAGTGAAAACATGAATTTTTCGTCGCATTTTTCTCAGCTTCTACAAGAGGGATTGATTCAAAATTGGTATGCAGCCTTTATATGGTTAGTTGAAAGGAACGTCCTGTTTTGAATCCTGTCGGGTGTGTACTTCCTGTTTGGCGGAATGTCGACTTTGTTACTAACTGTAGTGAAAACATGAATTTTTCGTCGCATTTTTCTCAGCTTCTACAAGAGGGATTGATCCAAAATTGGTATGCAGCTTTTATATGATAAGTTGTAAGGAACGTCATATTTTGAGTCATGTCAGATGCATACTTCCTGTTTGACGAAAATTGGACTTAATTATGAAATTTATTGAAAACATGAATTTTGATCCAGGGTTCAATAAGTGGGAGTATACCTGGTTGCCATTCTGCAACAACTCTTGTTGATAATACTTCACATCTGGTAGACAATTGGGTATGACGAATTGATTCCCCCGGTCCTTGTAGATTGCTTGTGCAAATCGAAGCAAAGTGTAACATGGTATCAAATCATCTGCTGGTTCGTGAATTTTACCTCAGTGATGACACGGTTCGTTGCAGGCGTTATAATATTTCTGTTACTATATCGCTTGTTACATTTTTTGCAGTAATAAACACATGACTACAGCGGGCATGCTAGTAATAACATCATCATGATAAATGGTTGCCATGGGAAAACAGGTATATCTTCTTCTAGGCTTCTAGTCCTTTGTATATAACAATGAGGAATTGCTCTCTCTGGATATGACGTGCATTTGATAATTTATTGGAACTGAATGAAATCGTTTGATCACTTCGATGCAACATTATTGTAATTATAATCCTGCTTTAACTTGTAATTCCACGCCGAACCTTCTTGAATACGACATCCCTGTCTGATAGTGTCACATTTCTGTGCCTATCAATGTTAGCTTTAGCTGTAACAATCACTCTAGCACAACATCGGTCGTCTTTGTTTGTACGTAAATTGATAATGGATGTTTCACTTTCAATGAATCAATTAAAAACGATGCAATTAATATCGATGCAATTGGTTATCTTTCAATCGTTTATGCTGGCATTTTGAGGTGGAGATTTTCATTTCAATATCGTCTTTTAAAGAAAGCAACTCGTTGGATTGCAAAACGCATTCTTCTTCGTCAAATAACAGTTTACTTGTAGTAAATTATTTATTTGCAAATTTACGCCCATAGGGCCAAGCAACTACAATGACATAACATACAAGACATACAAACATATGTTTATACAACAACAAATGACATGTAAATACAGATATACATTTAGCAACTTTGGCCAACGTGGACTTTACTTTCGCAAGTCTGCACTTTGCTTTAAAAAGTCTGCTACTGCTGACAAAAGTTGAAAATTTGGATTTAAAATTTGTTTTAGTTTATTGAGTGGTTGATCTTGAATAAAATCTGGATACATAATATCTATTGATGAATACAAGTCATTTCTAGCAGATTCATTCTCGGTACAATTTAGCACAAAATGTATTTCATCATCAATTTCATTTGAACTACAGTGTTTACAAATTCTGTTATCTCTTGGTATATTTTGATATCTTCCATTTCTATTTCTAAATTATGGTCACTAACCCAAAATTTAGTTAAAAGCTGTCTACTTTTAAAATTTGATATTTCTAAGTAGATGTTGTCGGAAACGACAGCTATCCCCGCACTCCCTGTTTGACACAGAAAACAATTATTATACATCCTGGGCATAATTTTTTCATTATTTTTAAATCTATCGACTATTGATAGTCATTAATGTTACTAAAAGAATTCTAGGATATATGGTTGCTAAGTAGAATTCCAAAAATAAGTGGTCTTTGAGACTTTCAGGAAATTTTACCAAGATTGGAATCAATGTTTTTGAAATCTAGTTAATGAAAATAATTTTCCTAAATTAAACAAACAATTTAAGTATGGTTGCTAGGTAGAATTCCAAAAAATAAGTGGTCTTTGAGACTTTCAGGAAATTTACCAAAATTGGAATCAAATATTTTTGAAATCCAATTTATGAAAATG